>CAEGAE010005516.1:0-29308 GCA_903067095.1 Girardinus metallicus | reverse complement strand
AGCCGCCCGCTTTGTGAATGAGCCTTTATGGACAGAAATCATCTCTACTCTGTAGATGTAAACTTATAAACATGATTTCTCTATTTAGAATAAACATTCCCACCTAAAGGAACTGACACCATGTCTGTCTTTAAATGCATCTTTAAATCCCGGCTGAACGCTCGACTGTTCAAACAGCCATTTGCTCCGTCTCTTTATTTCCTGCAAACTGGGATGTATAAAGGAAAGGTGCGCAGGTACGTACGGCTTTATACATCCCAATGTTTTATGCGCCACACTTTTCTAAATCTGAGGTCGCAGTGTGAAAACTGCTCACTCTTTTCTACATGAGGCCCCAGACCTCAGTGGAACATGGAAGCTGCTAGAGATTCAGAAAGACACAAAGGAAACTATTCAGTTTTTCCTCCACAGTTTGTTCTGTTCTCTCAAAGCCCAGTTTAGATCACAAGTGAAAAAAGAACTAAAATGATTTAAAATGATGTTTTGGTCTCCATGAATCAGTTTCTAAGCTGAAATCAAACTTTAAATCCTGCTTGGTCTCTGCAGAGTCTCATGAATTAATTAGAAACTGGTTTCTTACTCTGGGTCTGACGGTTCTGGTTCTTTACTGAAGTCTGGAGGTTCTTGTCTGGACCGGTCACTCCTCATGGAGGGACAAATGGATCCTACAGGTTCTGCTCTCAGTCTGTGATTCTGACCTCTGAAACACAATGTTGGGAAAATATTAGCTTAATATGCTAGTTTTAATGTTACTTATAAACTCATATTACATGCTTAAAATGTTAGACAAAAATAACATTGTTTTGTATAGGTTAAAACTATACTCAGGCTTCAATTAATATAATTTGATCAGTGGGATACTTTTCTTTAACATACCAGTATTAAATCATTGAAAAGTAATCTAATCTGTAAGTATCCTAGTGTTTAGTAGAGTCTAAACACATCTACTGAGGCCCCGGCATTTGGGTGCCTCTCAGTCCTGTAAAGAAAACACTCTGGCCATTCCTGTGTTTAGATTAGCGATTTGGGGAGTCATAGAACTCTGTCTCACTCAGGAATTTTAAGAAAAGTTGTAAATCTGATAGCCCTCCTCTTCACTAGAGGCACTCCCCTAATTTACATACAGCCCAGAGGACCCATTCTCTTCGATACAAAACAGGAGGCGCAAAAATGAAGAGTCAGAACTAGGAGGGTTCTCGGGAGGCTTTTCTCTCTAAAATGTTTGTTGTTGCGTGAGTATTTGTCTATGTCTCAGGTAAAATGTCTCTTGATAAATTTGTCTGTTGTACGATGCATTGCGTGAGTTTTATGTTGTCCATTGTTTCATATATTGTCGTGATTGTCGAAGTTGAACAGCGATGTGTGTCCGTTTGTGTGGTCCAACTCCTGCCACGCGGGATCCTGCTTGAACCCAGGGACAGGGGAGAATTAAAACGAGCAGGAGGTTATTACATTATTTTTTACCCCAACATTTGGGGGACTCGTCCGGTAATTGGATCCCGGTGTAGGAGTTGGAACTTGTTTCATTCGCTTTGAGCCGCGAAGGACGCCGGTAAGATGTAACTTTCGTTATTTAGGTTAGCAGGTATGAATCTACCAAAAAGGACTGATAATTTGGCAGAGTATATTTTTTGGAATGGATTGTATCATCCAGTATCAGGCGCGCTGTATGCTGACTCCTGTTACGAATGGACTGAGTTTACATTGATATATTTGGCTTCGGACTGCATCGTCCATTGTCTCGCTCCAACAAAATTGTGAGGTGACATAAACGGACTGAATTAAATTGGGATGAATCTCCCGGGGTTTTATACTCGCCCTGAAAGGACTTATTTGATTGGAGTGAATCCTGCGTGACCATTAGTCTAAACGGACTGAGTTAAGTGCACTAATAAATTGTCACCGGTGATTTTAGGGATGTCTCTGGAGTTTTCCCGGGGACGCAAAACGATTATCTCGCGTGGCCTCGTGTGATTTCCCACTATCTCGCGTGATCTCGCGTGACCACACGCGATCTCCCGTGATCTCGCTCGTTGTCTTCAGCACCAGATCAGTCTGATTAAAATGAATCATGTTATTTCATGTTTTCGTTTGAAACATAAAATTATTATGTTAAAAGTACATGATATTTCTTTTGTTAATGTAATAACCCCCGAAGTTCATTTTTTTGAGTGTGCAGTCTCCCCGTTTCATTCTAATTCCACCAAGATGGCGCTCTGATGGCTAATAAGTCTGCTCTTGGTCTGCGTCCTGCATAAGAGTGATGACCGGGAGGCATCTGAGCGTGGTGGCAGGCGGCCACAATAATCTGGGTGATTAAAGATGAATTTGCTCTGCTCGGCAACCTGGATGAGAACAAAAGAGCTGCTTTTTGCCCCGGGTTTGGTGGAGGAGAAGGAAGAGAGAGAGATGGCAGGATGGAGGTGAAAAGAAGTGCATAATTCAGATAATGAATTATGGCTGTGAGCCAATGATGATGACTAAAGGGGGGTAAAGGGAGCTTTGGAGCCGCCTCAGTGTGAGGTGTTAGATCTACAGTTGTCTGCTGAGACGTACATGCAGCTCTCTAGATTGTTCGTTTCTACATGTTGCCTTGCAAAAAATGTTCGTACCCCTTTAACGTTGTCATTTTTTGTCACATTACATAGACAGTGTTTCATAGAAAATTATGTGACAGAGCAACATATAGCAGTGCATAATTATGAAATACAAGAAAATAAAAAAATGACTTTTCAACATTCATTCTAAGGCAGGAGTGGTTCAACAAAAGACGATCCCTTTTTTTACAACGAGGCGTTTTTGACCTCAGAATTTGACTTAAATCCTTAATGTACGCAATTCTTTAAAAAAAAAAAAGCAAACTTTATTGACTTTTATAAACACTTGATTTTTAAATCGCTCATTTAATACGTAGAGAACAAAAAATTATATTTAGTTGGATTCAAGAGCAAGGGGAAAAGTTTCACTTGTACAAGAAGACAAAACTACTTTGTGTTGATCTGCCCTGTTAAATCCTCACAGGGACTGAAGATGCTTTTTTTCTACTAGAAATATATCCCGACCACAAACTGAACTTTTTATCAGGCTGGTTGAATTTTAAAAGGACGAAGAACAGGACACGTTCTGGCTGCCTGTTCCTCGCGACTCAAACAGGCAACGAGAAACAGCACCTAAAACACCTCAATTATGTCAATAGTTGGAAATGTTCTGTCGTCTAATTTTCCCATCTTATGCTCCATAAGATGGGACATGGAGATGCTTAAGAGCTCATTTTGACACCAACAGAGTTCCACTTGCCTTAATGCTGAATCACACACAGATACGCTAAGTGATTTTCAGTCAAGGCCTTTTTCTCCGCTGCAGTGTACTTTATCCACAAAGGCACCGAGGGTCAGCGCTGCCAGCATCTATCAAAGCAGCAGCCCTATGTTGACATCTGTCTGTGTTGCTGTGGGGTTTATTATTTATCAGACATGCAGAGATCCATTCAAAATGGAGGACGGATGAACTGTCAGTCCTGATGGACCAGCAGGGGTTTGGCGGTTACCGTGCGAACAGACAGTACAGTAAAGTTGATGAGAACTTTTGGAAGAATCATGGTGATAAAAGACACAGGCTTTTTTTTTTTGTTTAAATCTAAAACTTTACATGTTAAGAAAAACTCATTTGATTCTTAAGCCAAATTACAGCAGCAGTGTATGGATGAGTCGTTGTTTTCAGCTCTAACTGTTGAAATTCTCTTCTGCATATCTTTTTTAGGATGTTCTGGTTTTTTTTTTTTTTGGTTTTTTTTTAGAGAACACCCCAAAGTCTATTCTTGAAGAGACTTTCAAAAAAAAGAAAGGAATCAGGGTTTTGGAGCAGTTCAACAATTCAACTTGAAACCTCAGCTTTTCAACAAAATGAACAAAATCGGACCAGTAACTTGTGTGGATTTGCTGCTCCTTGGGAGTGCTGTCAACAAATAGCCTCAAATCGAAGGTAAGGACACATTACGATGCAGATCCGTTTATTGTGAGCAGTCCTATGTGCTGAGTGCAAAACAGCCCAAATCCTTACTCATCCATTGCCGTGCCTGCCATTGTGTGAGACGATTTGTTATCTGGTATTTGACTTTCTCCAAATGTTTTTTTTGTATACACTATAATGTTAAAAAAAAACAAAAAAAACTAAAATATAACATATATTTAAACCAAATTAAAAGCAGACAGTCGCTTGCATTCACCAACTCTGTATCTGTGGGCGTGTGTGCGTGTGTGTGACCATGGAAAGCACAATGAATGCTCTTCTCAGTGGCAGCTTATTGGCTGAATGACGGTCTTAGTTCATTAAAAACATCATGTGATGGACGGGTTTCAAAGAACAGCAGCACTTTCAGTTCTGACCTCTTTGTCCTGATCGTAGTGACCTCTAGTGTGTCTGAGGATAAACCAATTATCCATTAGCTCAATAATCATATTTATATCTTTATACTGAGAAAAACACGAGTTTCTTCAGAAAATACGTCATGGGCTTTAAATAGAAAGTTGAACAAATGGAGTTGTGCCGCTCATGGTGCCAGCGTGTCGGAGTTACTGTGGTTCTGATCTGCTTTTCTTCTAGACTTTTGCTTTTTTTTGGTTGAAGCGTAACTTTTTTTGGACAATTGTTCCCTCTGATTTCAGATGGTGTGCAGCTTGATGTGTTTTTGTTCTTACTCTGTCACTTTGAAACAGTTGTTATGATGTGGAACTATGGCAAAAAAAAAAACAAAGAAGCTTTCATGTCTTTATTCTTACAGTCGCCATCACCGTTTACAACAACTCTTTGACAATACGTGGATGATATGAGTTACGACAACATTTAATTTTTGTTTGAGATTTTTGAAAAAGCCTTTTTGGCACAGTCAGATTGTCTGAACTGCTGCTTTTATTATATAAATGCTCACACTGCTGCTGATCATCAAGCCAATTTGAGCAGCAGCCCTCCTACTATTCTCCCTTCTGCATTTCTTACCTTTTAACACAAAAGAACTCAGTTTTTGTCTGGTTTTACTGAGTAATTAATGATTATAAAATACATCATGCATTGTATTTTCATTAGGGCCTGGACTTTTCCCACATTCATTTCGGTTAATTATTTACAGAGACTTTTAATGAGTTAAAAATGTTAACTCAATTATTTGCTCTTTTTTTCACTTAGAAGTGTGAACATTTGTTCGTTTGTTTCTGGTAGGACCATAAATCTGACGGACAGGCTACATCCGCTAACAGTGATGGATGACAAAGTTGCCTCTCGTGACCCACTGGGGTTCATTTCTGCCCTGTTGGGTTCAAGTTGTGCTAAAAGGAGTTAGCCTATCAGCAAAGCTACTCAAGCTTTAAATAACATCTCAATGCTAAACGCTAACGCTAATGTCAGAGTTCACTGTACACATTTCTAAAGAAGTTCCACGATGGTTGGAGAAGCTAAATAACCGATTAAAATCAATAATTGTCTATTCAATAACTCAGCAGCCCCAGTACTAATTTTCCTATCTGAAGGCAAGAAAATTCAATTCAGTTGTTTTTCAGTTTTCGTACGTCTTCAGTGTCCAGGCTGATGTATGACTATTCTCTCTATAAATGTCTTTATGTTTTCCATCTTTCTCTCACAGAGGAAATAGAGACGCAGCTGTGTTAGAGACTCTGCTCTGTTATTGATCTTCCTCTGGCCAATGTGTTCCGCAATCATGTGGGAAGGAGAATATAAGTTAAAAACTCTGTCACACAGAAAGAGTTTGCTGCCTTTGTTTGCGCTGCAAGTGAGTCTGCAGTGCTCCAAGCTACAGTAACTGCACTGTGGTCTCCTCATCCAGCCTGGGCAGTGCGTTATGAATCGCTCACTGCAGATAATTACCAGAACTTGTCAGCGTCTCAGACTCTGCTCTGCCTGAAACAGTTTGGCTCTGGTAATGAGACTCATTCCTCTCAGAGATTCATCAAGGAATATTTTCAGGTCATTGCAGACTTTTTTTTTTAATCCTTCTGGCTGATTTTTCAGAAAATAACTAAAAACAAACCTAAGTGTGGCTGTAATCTAGTTCAAGAATCAAATATGAGATTTAAAAAGGGAAACAGTGTGCTGACTCTTTCCCCCTCTTATCACATATAAGCTCACACACCTCTACCCACATAATCTAGGTCAGTAGAGTCTACCATCATTTACTATGAATCATAAGCTTCTGGCATTCCAACAAATCAATATGATGAATGGCAGTGGTTAAAGACCGAATGTGACGCAAATCCCATCGTTAGCCAGCCGTCGCATATTCAGCTGCGTTTTGACATCTGACATGTAGTTGCTGCCGTCATCAGAGCCATGTGTAGATTTTTCTTGGAAGATATTGATTTTTGTATGTTGAATTTGATTTTTGCAGCTTATTTACTTCAAAAAGGATCAGAGTGTGTAAATTTCAGAAATAATATCGTCTGTCACTTTAATAAAGTAATGGCCCTGGTCATTTTTTTTGCCACAAGTGATTTTAGAATTTTTTTGGAAAAATATGACTTAGGCCATTATTTTAAGAAGGTGACAATATGTAATACTTGAAAAACACACAATAAAATTCCTTTAGTAGAGGTGTGTTTGCCTTGGTTTTGATTTGACACCAAGTAAAGGTACTTTGTGTCGGTATCGGCGATACTGATACCGATACTTTTTACTATTTACGTTGGTTACATCTTATAATCTCTGATCATTTCTGATTTTTCTTTTGCATCATTTTTGATAAAACCTTGTAGAGGATTTAGAGAAAGTTGCTATGTCTCTGCAAAATTCTTGTGAGAAACAACACAATAATCTGAAACAGTGGAAAAACAAAAACTATTTGTATACATTTTTCCCTAAATAAAGTGCAAAAAAAAAAAAGTACATTGAGAGCAAATCAAATAACTTTTTTTTTTTTTTTTAGATAAAGTAATTGTTTTACAAAAAGAAAATACATTTAAAGAAGGATACTATCTGATATTAATTCTGATACTTTAGGTCAGTTTTGTACTCTTTACTATATATTGTCTTGTTGCAGAACATCATGAGGACTCGAGTTAAACCAAAGTGTTATCTGTCTTTCGAAGATCAACATGAAACACTGATATCCCTAAATAATTATTGATAATTCTATATTCTCTAAAATACTGAAGCTTGGAATGGGAAAGTGAAACCCAGGGAGAAACTCAGTGGTATTGATACTGATACCAACACCGATATTTTTATTATTTAAACTTACTATTTCATCAAACGTCTGACCATTAGGACAATGATGCCGGATTCTTTAGTGGACATTGTCTTGTTGGAGAACGTCAGGCGGAGTTGAATTACACCAATCAAAATGGTACCTTTAGTTCAGAAATCAACATGAACGACTGAGCAATGATTGATAAATGTATAGCTTCTAAAACACTGTTACTTGGGAAGCTTGATGTGCGAAAGTGAAACCCAGGCAGAGCGACATTCAGAGGCAGAAAGGAGAGCGGAGAGTGTAAGACATTGACTCCTGCAGGCGCTCTAATCCAGCTGCGTGTTTAGTAATGAGAGGCGAACAGAAGGGGATGAGAGGATGGTGACATATTAGGAGGCTGGACGGACGGACGGAGCAAGGAGTGACGTTTGTTATGCAGTGCAGCAATTAGCGCTGGCACACACTGAGATTTAAACTACATAGGACGGGCGGGGGGAGTAGAGGGGGAACAGACAACTTTTCTTGGTTTTCGGGACTTGCTCGCTAAATCCTTTTGTCAGCTGCTGGAGCGAATGAGCTCGCTAAATGTCGTTGCTGCTGTTCATTGCTGTAGCTGCTGCAACAGGAGGCAGAACCAGTACTGTGCGTGTAGGAAGTAAAATAGGGCTATATTATGGTGCATATAGTCACCTTCCTAAGATTATGGCCTACGTCTGACCCATTCTTTCTTTCAAAAAGATTTTTTGGTCAAAAGAAAAAATAACTGTTAGCAACAAATGCGGCGATGAAGAAATTCAACAATCGGAATTTTGCCACCAGTTTCCAATCTCCGCCTTTAAAATATGGAAATTTTGATGACAATAATAGCTCAGTCCAAATTTCCTTTGTGAGCTTCAAGACATTAAAATAGGTTTGTTAGGAGCAAAGATAACAATACACTGCTGTGATAGAGGGCAGTCGGCATGGCTGCATGGTGGGCGTCATATTCATCTCGTTACACATCTGTCTAACTTAAGACTAAAAAAATCAAACGTCAAGTCAGCATGAGCTCGATTATGTTGACCTCTGTTTATTTTGATATTACTATCATCAGTGCTACATTTAACAGCATGTGACCCATATTCAACTTCTTTGTGGAGTCTAAACAGCTCAATTTCAGTACTTTTAACAAAAAAGATGATTTGTGCCACTTCCACATCTGTGCTGATAGGTTTCAAAGCGTCTGCCGTCTTAACAAAATATTTCATTTTTATCATTTTCAGACGCGTTAAATCCGGACACACACAATGGCTGAAAATTATAAGTTCTTAATAACTCTGTTTTAATGTTGCTGGGTGTAGCTAAGAAACACCTGTTTTACAGAGCTGCTGCTGCAGAGCAGAGACCCTGTTGGATAGGGGCTGTAAAGGATTCACAAGCACTGCCACTTATTCAAAACTCCATTAATAATTTAAGTTGGTAACATGACTGTCTGCTGGGAGGCTGGGATAAGTTTGTATGATTTGTGATGGTTCACGGTTTCCATGCACTACTATCCCCAACAAAAAAAGGGTCGCAGTCGGATCTGGAGTTGTGGAAAATCAAAGCATATCCTTTTACAGAACCAGAAAAGGCTCCATCAGAAGATCAGGTTAAGCCAGAGTCACCTAGAGCCTTACCTTCATGCAGATGTTTCCAAAACGTTAACAAATCATCAAAATCCAGCTTATTTAAAAATATGCAATCAACATTTAAAAGGATGAGAGACGGCAGCTCTGATGTACTCAGCCTTCTTGTTATTGTCTGAAAGTCTTGCTCTCTCTCCCTTTTTCACAGCGCCAATTTATTAAATTAAAACAGAGACACTTACAGGTATGCTTAGAGCTGTGCCTAGTATCTCATGTTAGCGGTTGGCACAACTGGCATAAAACTCATTTCTTGAAGTCTGCGAGCGTTTTTAATGCTAGCAGGTTCCATAGCAGATAGAGGCTGAAAGCTCAAAAGGATGAAATGAAGAACATTTTCTGTTATATATTTTTAGTCTTTATAATGAGAAATATAAATATCAGCACCGGTATTAAATGTAATATGCTTTAATATTGGCTTTTGAACCTTGGAACAAGGAGCTGGTGGTGGATTGACTCACAGTTGAAGCTAGCTTCAAATGCATTACGAAGGAATGCACCGATATCAACATTTGGGTCGATACCAATATCCAATATTAATACTGCTGTCGTTGCCTATATTCAGCAGTACATATGACATATATTTCCTTGTACTTTTGACACTGCGTACGAATATTGGGACACCGCCTAGTCCAACACCTACATAATCCTGTGCTGCATCACTGTCACATGACTGAACAAATGCCACGTGGTCAACCCCGTGCCCTGCTGCTGGACCACAAACAGCAACAAGACGGACATAGACATCCGTCATTAATATTGGCCCAGTTTTACTTATTGAACCAACACCTATCTCTTAAAAAATGTTGACACCGATATAAACACCAATATATTGTGCATCGCTTGTATTATTTCATGTAGGGGCAATAGTCTTGTACCGCAGACCGGCTGTGAAGTTTGCAGAAAACTATGAAATAAAAAAAAAGGAAAGAAAGAACAGAGGGATGTTGAAACAGAACTAAAGGGAATCCTTCGGAGTCTGAGTCAGATGTGAGAGAGGGAGAGGAGTTGCAAAACGAGAGAGATTGTGAGTAGACGAAGAGTGAGAGAGCCCAGCCAGAGAAGCAGAGAGGGGCGGAGGGAGGGAAAGAGCTGAGCGGAGGGAAGTCTCTCCACAGCAGCAGTTTGCCTGAGCGCTCCGTCAGACCGGCTACAGCTGTGTATCTGATGGGAACGGGCTTTCTCTGGAGACCTCACCGAAGCCCAGACTGAGTCTGACGGAAAATGAACGATGAACGAGAAACGGAGGAAGAGAAGTCCAGAGTGACAGACCCATAAAGGTGAGCAACATCTGAAGTAGAAGAAGCAGAGGAACGAGACTTGGGCAGCCAAAACTCTGCAGGAAGAACTGGAGACTGAGAAGTAGCAACGAGGTACGGGAAGAGACAGAGGTGGGCAAAGTGACGGTGCCGGCGGTGCCGATCGTGGTGCCGCCTTCACCCTTTCCGTCTCCGGGCGAGAACGGAGGGGGGAGGACGGCCGACGGAGTGGCAGGACGGGGAAGCTTGGATGGCGGCCGGGCACGGGGGGGCAGCTGGGGAGGGATGGGGGACGCCCGGTGGGATGCGGCCGTTCCCCTTGGCCGGAACTCCTGGGCCGATCAGATGAGCGAGATGTCGCTGAGCGGGCGAGACAGCCTCCCCCAGGAGGGGGGAAGGAACGCCAGGGTCCGGAGGGCGGTCCGCATCTCGTCCCTCGTGGCTCAGGAGGTGAGTGAGGGGCCGCAGACTCTGCTCCAGGGTTACTTGATGAGAACATGACAGTGTGAAATAGAGGGAATAGAATGTGTGAATGTCTTGCAATGGGGTAAGCAATCAGCGAGGTACATGTGCTCCATAATGCCGACATGTGTTTAAATTCACTGTCATCAGAGGACTGGGCTTTGGGACACATGACCTTTGACCTCATCTCTGAAGGATTCTTGTCCTGTAAATGTGAAGAAATCAGACAATAATCAGCTCTGCTTTTTGTTCAACTCCATCCAGAGTCACTTTCTTCCACATTTCATTCACTACAGGTTGTTAAGGGACAGAGCCACTTCTCCTGGAATGGGACTTAGAAATTGTTATTTTAAAAATTATCTTTTTGAATCTTGTCTGTTATTAAGGACAAAGCAGTTCAAGGTGAACTTATCACTAATGTGTAATGCATTTTAGCTGAATATTTTACTGTTAATTGACTGAATCCTACATGCTGCCAGCCCAAACATAACACGTCCCTCGGTCAGGAGAAGCAGCAGAATAACTTTCCTCTTTATGGTAACTGGATGAAGCTTCTGAACACTCAGTCACACACACGTCCTCACAGTTCTGCTTGGCTCTCCTTCAAAGGCCAGTACATACTGGTGGTTCTTAATATTTGCAGACAGTCTAGGTATGGACCAGTTACTTGTATCACGTTACAACTCACCAAGACTTTGACTAGTCACTGATTGACAGCCCCCAATGTTTCCATCAGACTGCTGCTAAGACTTGAAATACTATAATGCAGCGCTGCTCCTCCCCAACTTGTTGCTGTGCACTGCCATTCAGCTGGCTCATCCATTCAGCCATCCATCCATCCGTGTATTTTTCCTTCCTTCCATCCATCCATCCATCCATGAGATCATGGTACTATGGTGCCACCAATCTATCATGGTTGGCCCAAACCATGACACTTCCACCACCATGCCCCCTAGTGGACATGTTGTCTATTTAACCAACAGTGATGCTCATACACTCATAAAACTGTAACGGCCAGCATGATTCCAGGCTGCCCAGCTAATTAAACAGCTAATGGTTCTGCTTCAGAACAATAGAAGAGTAAAGAGCTGCTCAATGTAGTCATTTGTTCTTTCTGGGGGTTTTGGTGCTCAAGTCTGTGTATTAAAATCAAAATGTTATAGAAAATAATTGTATAGTTTTTTGCTTTTTTTTGTCAACGTTAGCAACCGAAGGAACCATTCTCGTTTTACTCGCCTTGAGACATTCTTTGCAAAAAACCATTCAACTGTGAAACTGATATTTCTGCTTAAGATTATCACTCCACGAGAGAGTCTCATATTAGCCCAGGGGTAAGATAATGTTATTGATTTTTTTTTTCTATCCCATTATATCACTTTTGAGTCACATTTATATGTAATTATCATTTCCAGAAGTCACGAAGAGATTCTGACATCACATTCTTGTCTCAGGCTCCTTCTTTCCTCACAGCGAAGCGACCGTCCTCCACCCCTACCTTTGCGCCGGCGTGTGCGCGCGTGTGTGTGTGTGTGTGTTACGGTGGTCTCTTTTGCTCCCGGGGTGACTCGTGCCTCCATGTGTTTGGCACCATGACCGTCGTCATCAGCGGGGAAAAAGAAAACACATCTGCACGAACGCATCTGGGAACATCTGGTCAAAAAGTGCAGTGAACCCAACTCTGATTCCTTTCTTACCGCTTCCTCTTTTCTCAAGTCCTCCTCCCTTTACCCCTCATTCACCATTGTACGGACTCTCCTTTATCACCATGGCAGCTGTAGACACGCTCCCAAATGATTCTAACAGTACATGGTGAAGCAGGACACTCCAGTTTTAGCAGGACAGGCCGGCGTTAGCGCTGGGTTGCTTCACAATGTTGCGTTTAGGTGCTCTGTTCAGTTGCTGGAGAAGTGCTGCTGTTTACAGGGAGCAAAAAAAAAAAGCACAAGTGGAATAAAATAGTCCCAGTTTTTATCACTAAAATCCTCTGTATCTGATGCATCACAAGTGCATGCTGAATGTCAGGAAAATTAAATTTCTTCTGACAGAAAAACAAGACATTAACACACAAACACGGCACAGTGCATATTGACAGTGTGTGTGTGCATGCGGCAGCAGCGTGAGGAAATCCGGGCGCCATCAATACAAACGACTTTGTTTACATAAGGCACAAGCGAAGAACATTAGCCATCCTGACTGCGTGCTTCTGCTCCATACGAGTCGATTGACCCGCTTGAATTTAGGCGCCTTTAGATGAGTTCCTGTTAAAAGGACGGCTGGCTGCTGTGGCTAAAATTTGAGATTTATGCTATTAAAAGTTCATTTATGAGGGAACCAAGCGTCATAGATTTATTGACCAAGAAACAAGCAAATAATGCTGTTTGTTTCCAAACTGAATTGTTTCATTTTCAGCTTGGTATTATTTTATGAAGATCTTCGCGTTGATGTCGTCATGGGGATACACAATAGTGACAGTGTAATTAGAAGATGTGGACAGGGAGGCCAAACTGATTGTCCATGGCGTTGCTTGGCATTCAGACTTGGTGAGCTGATGGGAACGCACTCAAAACGGATTGAGAAAACTTTTTTGGCCCATTCAGCAGCAATGATTTAACAGTTTAATCCATCCAGGTCACATTGTTGCATTTTCAACTGCTGTCGTTCTCTTTCACACCGCACTGAGTCAAACGAACCAAACCCTTTGAAAAACCTGTTTCCCCAGCTCACCTGTGGTGGCACTGCACCAAGAACCACTGAAGGAGAAACCTCTGAAGAAGACACTGAGCGCAACTTTCTTCTTGACATAATGAGAACAAAAATGGAGTGGCGTCAGATTTTAGTGCCTGGAGGATTTCTTTTTTGTTTTTGGTAAAAGACCACCAGTCGTTTCTCTTTCCAGCGCTAGACCAGCACGTTTGTTTTGCGTGTATTTACCCAGAATGCCCTGTGCTACAGTCCACTTCCTGCTTTTGGATTTCACATATGCATTTGAACCACACCAGAGTTCTCTTCAACCAAAATGAGACCGAGGTTTGCTTTCTTTGGTTTGATTACGCATTCACATCTCCCCCTAACAAACCGGACATTCTAGGCAAATGAACTGCAGTAGCTGCACTAAAATCTGCTTTTAACTCACTTATTAAATATATCTTAATATACCAAAGTTAGATCCAAAAAGTGACCCAAATCCTCATTTTGTAACTGAGACCTTTTTTGCCTCCTGAAAGTGAACTTGAAATCATTTAATCACAGGTTTTTCATGAATTACAATGGGGGGATATAGCTTTTACACACAGAGTTTGTTTAGATTCTTTTTTGTCTTCCTTGAAAAAAATAGTTAGAATTTGGAAAATTGTTTTGATTTTTACTCAAGTTATCTCAAGTCATCTTCTGTGGAGAAAAAAATAAATAAAATCCAGAAATAATCTGCAAAAGGTTTAATACTTTTTTCCCAAAACTACAGCGCTATGCAACTTCCAATCTGTTCACCATCAGAAAAAAAAAAGTTCAATATTCATAAACCATCTCCCTTTGATGTATACATGTTGCTTCTATCTGCTTAAAATAAATAATGACGATCATTTTCATTTTTGTACTTTCTGAGGATTTCAAGATGCTGTTAGATTTTTAGATAATCCCTTAAAACATACTGTTTCTATAGCAACAGATAGGAAGTCTTCTTCTAAAACATATCCACTGTGCCATTCAAAGAGTCAAGTCCATCTACCTGCCTGTCAGAGTTCAGTCTTTTCATAAAGGAGAGCTTTGTGCTTCTGTCTGAACCTGACACCAGGCGGCTGATCCAGCAGCAGCAGATATCAACATTGTTCAGTAAAATGTTTCAAGTATTTTCCACATTCCTTTTTTCGTTCTCATTGTTGCAGCATCACAAATATCTATTGTTCACCAGGACGTTGTTTGGCGTATGATTTGTTGACTAAATGAATTTTTCGGGACAGCCGGGTGTGTTGGTTGTTTGGTCTGCTTGGTGAGCTGCTTGCTGGTGTCCATAAATCTCCGATCAGAGATCTAGAGAGGGGAAGAAATGGAGCCCAAGCAATCTCCATCCATCTCCATTACCAGCAATGCCCTTGAATGTAGCAATCACTAGGTCTGGACAAATAAATCAAAACTCTTTTCCTTCAGCTTTCAATTGTAACCGCTCACCAACCACACACACACACACACGCGCGCACCCCCAAGCCCACACACACAGAGTAGCGATTTCTCAAATGCTTTAGCTGGTAAATGATAAAGTGTTGCTGCTGGCCATGAGTGAGTCTCCAGCTTTCTTTTGCCTTCTTTTTGTCCCGCGTTCTGTGTCAGTCTCTGGCATGCCGTGGTGGAAATGGAACTGGCCGTGTACTGAAAGGCTGTCAAAGGCAGTGCTTAGTGCAAATGCCAAGCTGTTTATTGTGAGCGGTGCGAGAGGTCGCAAAGCCACGGCGAGAGCAAGATTATGGACGATAACTTCCACTGCATTCAAAATTAGAACGAAAAGATGGGCAAAAGAAGCCACTGCTATCATTTGAACTATAATAAATAAATGAATTGTTTGCTTTGCCCAAATCATCTTTGAGCAAGAAAGAGTTTTGTTTTTTCAACGACCAAAAATGACTTCCGCCATTATTTTTACGCAGTTTTATTCTTATGTCTTATTCGTTTCATCTTTTATTTTTCTATTCAGCAACCTAAGAGATACCTGTTTTGCTGTATTTGATAAATATATTTATTTTTGATGAGGTGAGAAAACCACATTATTTACTCAGTTTTTAACACAAGTTTCACAAAAAAAAAAAAAAAATTAAATGTTTTTTTATGGAAAGACTTTTAAGAAAATTATTGTTTAGTTAGTTAATCGATAAGACTTTGGATGATCTCATTAATCGATAACTTTAATGAGAGGTAACAAGCTTCTGGAAATCCCATGGCTCTTTTGGGTATTTATGTTGAAGGGGAGCCATAATGAACTGAGCCACGATAATAAATACAGTTTAGTAATGCGTAAATGTTAGCGCTTTGCATAAACTGAAAACCCAAGGGCTTGCTGCTTAAATGTCAGTCGAATTTCCATGGGACTTTTGTGCTCAGCTTCACTATATAGTTTTTCTCCTCATCTTTTCTTTGCTAAATCTGAAAACTGTTGTGTGAATCTGCCTCTAATGAGTCAGTCATTTCTAAAAAGAACTTTTCTGTGCACTGACAGTCTTACGCTGTGTGTCTCTACCAGCGTTAGACTGAACGTGAAGGTCAGTTTTTCCAGACGTTTCTAATCCATTTGGATCACTCTGTAGTCTACATGCAGAGCTAATTAATTGCAAGGTCTGTAATTAATTAATCGCATTTCAGTTAAAAGCCGTGTATCTGTAAAATTAGCAGGATTTTCCATTCAAGATCCATTTTTAATGTCAAATTATTGAATGGACAGACATATGATCTCAATAGCCAAGATATTTATTGTTTTTATTCTGTTATCCTGGTTAGTCTACACTTTTAGATCACAGATTGAACGGTTTTCTGCAACATGCTCTAATACAAATTCTCACCACACTTTTCAGATTTCACCATTTCGCAATTATTCACTACTCTGAATATCTTTTCTAATACAAAGCTAGCATGCCCCTTTTTTACCAGTCCAGGTATGTGAATCCCCTGGTATCGTTGCTGCACGCCCCCTCTCTGTGTGCTTCCACCCCACTGCCCACATCCAGCCCACGTTCCCTCCACTCTGTGTGTTTTCCTGTGGAAGGTGACTGCAGGCCTGTTATGTTCCCTGTTGGCTGAGCCGGGGCGCTCCGGGGGCGGCGGGTGACGGGGAAGCCTGTAGACAGACGCTTCAACGCCTAACAACCGCTAAGGACGCTTGTTCTGTGACCTTTTGGGAGGCTTCAGCCAAGTAGGGCGAGCTCTCCGTCTGGACGGTGATTTGAAATGTTTTCTACTGGGTTTCCAAGGCGAACTTAAAGGGACAGAACCCCTTTTCTCGCCAGTAATATGCTAATACAAATCCCAATGTGAATGCTTGGCAGGCTATTAGGGTTTATTCTAGCACATTTTTTATTCAGTTTCATTATAGACCCGACGTGAACCAGAGCCCATTTTATTAGCTATTAATATTAATAAAACATAATAAATGAGGCATTTGCTTCTAGATTCGGGGTCGTCATTTTCATGGTGCTGCTTTAAAGCAGAGAAATGCTATTGCTTCTGCTCCCTTCTAGTTGACGAAGTGTATGAAGCAAGAATGTGTGTGTGTGTGTGTATGAGAGAGCAGAGATAATACCAAGGGTCATCTGAGCTGATAATCCACATGTATTATTTTTTTGTTATGAGTTGTTGTATTTTCTGATTCTGCTTCAAGATTCTGCGCATTTCTAACCTTTGTTCCCACCGGATGAGGTTTTACACGTGTTCTGTACATCTTCAGTTCACAGATACAGCTCATCTTCAAACACTTTTTTAAATGCATATGTGTAGATGTATTTATTTTTTTTTAAGATCTGCATCTACTCAATCAAAAAGTGCTGTAATACTTATTCTGTGCCAGTAGGTGGCAACAATGTTACCGTTAAGCATTTGTAAAATTTAAAAGAAGACCCTAAACGAAGTGAACATGTTGCTTGGGTTAAGTTTCCATAAAATGTTGCTCTGATGTCTAAAACTGCCAGCAGCGTGAATGAATTTCACGCTTAACTGGGGAAATCACAAAAAAACTGTAAATACTCATTTGTGTTTTTACTAAAACAATAAAGCAGGGGTCTGCAGCTCTATCCTCTTGCCAGAGCCCCCTGGGACACAGGTGTGTTGAACCTGATTATTTGACTCGGGTCTGTTGAAGCACAGACGCATCAACATGTTGCGGGCTCTCGGGACAAAAGTTGCAGAGCAATGCAATAAAGGATTCACAAATCCCAAACAGTATTTTAAAGAACCTTCGTCTGAAGAGACGCCAACTTTTAGCATCATTTGTGGCTAACAATTGAACTTTAACGTTAGACTATAGATGTTGGAACGGTAGCTCTAGTCAATAAAACATGTCAGAAGGGGAAACATGCTGACCTGTGTAAGGAAATCGTCCACTGCTCCGTAGAGCTCAGTAATGTACCCATTGGGTGATTAAAGAGATGTTTATATTCAGGTGAGAATGCTGCTCTGACACCCTTTTCTCAATTTGCCTTCTAATTTTTCAACATTGGCTACATTCAGCACTTTGTTTGTTGACTAGTACCTGCAAAGCTTCATTGCTGTTCACGTTGAATCATAGGTTGCTCTTTTCAACATGGCAGCATGCTGCTGTATAGAGTAAAAATCATTATCTTTTTCAGAAACCCAACATCTTGTTTGGGAAGTTTTGTATGGATCAGTGCACCGCTGCTGGCATACCTGCAGAGTCTAACGGTTGTTGAACACAGCTGTTTGCAGCTAACGCAGAAGTGAAGTCAAGCAATGAAAGCAAACCAAAACACTGCGTCGCAGCAGTTTTTATGTTAGCACATAACCATAGATTGCACATTTCTGAAATAAGTAGACTAGCATTTTTATAACCTCTTAGACTTGCTAGCAGACGTATGCAGCTGAGAACGCCTTTTAGAATGCAGTCTGTCACCTAGTTAGTCTTTGTAACTTGGACAAAATAAATTCCAATTTTCAATGTCAGTTTTTAATCATTGTCAGAAGCTTTTCAGGTGCAGAATTTGATTCTCTTGTAAGCAAGTGAAATTATTAGTAGTCTTCTTTCAGTCAGCTGGCCAGCAGCAGGAGTGTTGTCCAAATCTACACACTTCTGAAGGAACAGTAGGACAAATGGTTTGGAATGACTTAAAGGCCTTAGTATACTTTATGACTGATGTCTCAAACATTCCTAACATTGAAACAGAAAGGTTAGCGTTGATTTACTTACAAAAGGACCACATTACATGGAAAAAAACACATCTTAGACCGCTAACTTTCCCAACTTCCTGAGGCAGCCAGCTATGCTAATGCTATCAAATTACCGCTGTACTCTTTTTTGACTGGGTTTACACTTTGCAGCTTTGGGATAAATGTTACATATTAAATTTCTTTGTAAAAGACTGGTGCTGTGACTATAGCCTAATTATTATTATCTTCTCAGTGATGAGTTGGAATTCATTATGCTGAGCATTAGTGCTAGCTACCAGTTAGCATTCATTATTGGACTGATGTCTCCAAGACAGTTTCTAGTAGGACGAGCATCTTACTGGTTGAAAGGTGTCTTTTTTTTATTCCGTAATATCTTGCATTTTGCTAGCCCACAAAGTGCAGACCTTATCAAAGCTACAATTAGCAATATTTAGCATCACACTAAATTTCACTGGAAGTAAAAAATATGAGAAGTCAAAGCATTTCTGGAAGAAACCAGAGAGCCAGAAAATGTAATTGTGGAGTAAAATCAAATGGGTACATTTTAAATCTTAAATGTAAGAAAAACACAGTGATTTCTTGTAATGGTTTAAAGTGGGAGGATTTTAAAAACTCTGTGTTGTTTGGTTGATTTAAACACAGTGAGGCTTATTTTCCACATTATAACTTTGACTGTGCTAGAAACTTTGGTCCAGTTAAAACCTAAATCCAATCTGCTTGTCAATCTCCCGCCCTCTCATTCGTGAACAAGATCCCAAGATACTTAAACTCCTCCACTTGGGGCAGGACAGCTCCTCCTCCCTCCCCCCCCGACCTGGAGATGGCACTTTACCCTTTTCCGGCTCAAGACCATGGCCTCGGATTTGGAGGCACTGATCCTCATCCCGGCCGCTTCACACTCGGCTGTGAACCGCTCCAGCAAGAGCTGAAGATCACGACCTGATGAAGCCAGCAGGACCACATCATCTGCAAAAAGTAGAGATGCGAACCTAAGGCCACCAAAACGGATCCCCTCAACACCTTGACTGCGCCTAGAAATTCTGACCATGAAAGTAATGAACAGAATCGGTGACAAATGGCAGCCCTGGCGGAGTCCAACTCTCACTGGAAACGAGCGGACCAGACTCTGACACTGGTCATACAGAGACCTGACATCCCGTATCAAAGGGCCCGGTACCCCATACTCCTGGAGAACCTCCCACAGGGTTCCCCGAGGGACACAGTCAAACACCTTTTCCAAGTCCACAAAACATATGTAGACAGGTTGGGCGAACTTCCATGCACCCTCCAGGACCCTGCTGAGGGTGTAGAGCTAGTCCAGTGTTCCACGACCAGGACGAAAACCACACTGCTCTTCCTGAATTCGAGGTTCGACTATCCGATGGACCCTCTTCTCCAAGACCCCTGAATAGACCTTGCCAGGGAGTCTTACGAGTGTAACCCCCTGTAATTGGAGCCTGACAGCATCCCTCTCCGAAGGTGAGGGTTGCAGCCGCAACAGGCGCCAACAACCTTGTGGCCACAGCTCCGATAAGCCGCCTCGACACGGAACATGGTCCACTCAGATTCAATGTCCCTCACGTCCCCCGGAACGTGTTCAAAGTTCTGTCAGAGATGGGAGTTAAAGCACCGTCTCACAGGGGACTCCGCCAGACGTTCCCAGCAGAACATTGCAACACGTTTGGGCCTTCCAGGTCTGACCAGCATCCTCCCCCACCACCGGAGCCAACTCACCACCAGGTAGTGGTCAGTGGACAGCTCCGCACCTCTCTTCACCTGAGTGTCCAAGACATACTTCCGCAGATCCGATGAAACAATGACAAAGTCAATCATCGAACTGCAGCCTATGGTGTCCTGATGGCAAGTGCACATATGGACACCCATATCATGGATTGTCCATGACAGTCAGTGACGAGTACAGAAGTCCAACAAGAGAACACCACTCGAGTTCAGATCTGGGGGGCCATTCCTCCCAACCACGCTCCTCTAGGTCTTACTGTCATTGCCCACGTGAGTATTGAAATCCCTCAGCAGAACAAAGTAGTCCCCAGAAGGGGCACTCTCCAGTAACCCCTCCAAGGACTCCAAAAAGGGTAGGTAATCTGAACTGTCCATAAGCAGAAACAACAGTCAGAACTCGTCCCCCCACCTGTAGGCGGAGGGAGGTTACCCTCTCGCTCACAGGGGTAAACCCCAAAGTACAGGCGCCGAGATGGGGAGCAACAAGTATGCCCACTCCTGCCCAACGCCGCTCACCATGGGCAACTCCAGAGAGGAAGTATGCCCAGCCCCTCTCAAGGAGACTGGTTCCAGAACCAGAGCCATGCGTCGAGGTGAGACCGACTATTTCAAGCCGGAACCTCTCAACCTCACACACTAGCTCCGGCTCCTTCCCCACCAGAGAGGTGACATTCCACATCCCAAGAGCCAGCTTCTGCAACCAAGGATCGGATCTGCACTTAGTCTGGTGAGGAATCAATCAACCTGTTAATTTTTTAAACGGGCCCCGGTGACCCGCGTCTGGGCAGGTCACCAGGGCCAGGTCTCGAGCCAGGTATGGAGGGGGGGCACGATGGCGAGCGCCTGGTGGCCGGGCTTTTACCCATGGAACTCGGCCAGGCTCAGCCTGAAGAGGAGACATGGGTCGCCCTTCCCATGGACCCACCACCTGTGAGTGGGGCCAAAGGAGTCGGGTGAAGTGTGTGATGGGCGGTGGCCGAGGGAGGGGTCCCTGGTGGTCTGATCCAATCAGCCTGTTATTTTTTTAAATGATTTATTTGAATGTAGGTAATGTTGTTGTCATCTCCATCTGCTGGTGCATGACTAATATTGCAACATTTTTGACTGTAATATTCCCTCAGACAAGTGAAGAACAATTTTTTTTCCCAAAAATATCAATAAAAAAAATCTAGATTAGTTTAGTTTCTACAAGAAATCAGACAGGTACATAATGTAATGGCACAGTTATGGAAAATATGGTTATATTGCCATCTTTTCAGTTTTTATCCTCCTGGTAGTTTTTTTTAAACATTTCCATCTCGTGAAGCCTGTAGCCACAAAATTGCATCAGTTAGCATTATAGTTATGAGAAAACTGAGTCACAGGAGGTGAAGTAACAAAAAAAAAGGAGAGTCGGGGATAAATGTCCCGACATTGAAGGATGTAACAGTGTAAGTTTCTATAATAGTGTTAGGTCAAACTAAGCTGGTAAAACTACAACCCTCTCTCCCCAATAACAGAAATATTCCAGCAGTAGATGGATGGTGTGTTATGAAGTTCTGAACTTTCTAACTCTGAAGGTAATTCTGTTGGTTTTTACTCCGTTTCAGTCTCCTTCCCTACCGCTCTGTATTTTTCCACCAGAGCCAGCCTGACTGACTCTACTCCTTTGTGGAGATGACACCTCTCTCTCTGTGTGGGCCCCCCATTCATTTTTTTTTAATACCCAGCAGCATTAGTGACACAAAGATGATAAATGAAGAAAACCGGTCCAATTTCTCTGCTCTTGGAGCCTGATTCATTCCAGCTCAGTCGATAATGTGACAGAACTTTTATTTCCCCTCCGTTTGACTCTTCTCTGGGGTTTCTTTCCAAAAGGTGTGTGCTGCAAAGTGATAGTCAGCATTATGAGGTATTTCTTTTTCAGGACAAGCCATCTGTATGCATTCATGGTACCTTTTTACTGTGTCACACAAATAAAGACTAAAGCTTTCCCAAAGGAGAGGCACAAAAACCTCATTAGTGTTCCCCTGTAGCTCTAAACTCCAGCAACTTGCTGTCATTTCTCTTCTTTGAGAACTCAGCCAGAGCAGCGATTCTAAAGAGCCGCACGATGATGAATTTTTCTTTTCACAACTTGGCCTTGAGTAATAATTATTTATAAGTTATAGAGTCCAGTTCCAGTTGGAGCAACGTTTAAATATATAGTGTGGACTCCCAATACCTAATAATAATGTTTAAACCGATTAAAAATTTTGCCATTGAAGCTGCAGTAATTTATAAAAAAAATATTTTTTACACATTTGTTTAAACTGTCACCATATCATAACATTTATGTCATGAAAAATAATCTGTGAAACAACACATTTATAAAAAATTATGTCTTGAAAAATAATCTGCGAAACAACACATTTATAAAAAAATAGTTTTTTGTAAAAGTTATGTACTGCAGCTTTAAGAGCTGATTTAGGACACTTTCACATTAGCACTGTTTAGTCTGTCTACTCAGAAAGTCCGGTTCGGTTGGGCAGGTGTGAACGTGTAATCGAACTCTGAAGCAGACCAAAACAGCAGACTCTGGGACCAACCCAAGTCTTGGCTTGGTTGAAGTAAACTCCGGTGCAGTTCAAATGTGAACGCCAATCGTACCGGGGACCGCTTCAAAAACAGGACGCTTACTATAGCACCGGGCATTCTGGGTAAATATAACAATAACAAACACTCTAGTCTAGCGTTAGCGGGAGAAATGACTTGTGGTCTTTTGCCAAAGACAAAAAGAAATTGTACAGCCACTAAATGTGAAGAAGGAAGTTGCGCTCAGAGTCTTCTTCATGTTGTTTCCTTCAATGGTTTTTGGTACAGCACCACCACAGGCAAAGAAGGGAACTGATTTTTTAAATTTTTTTGGTTGGTTTGACACACTGCAGTGCGAACAGCACTTAGAAATGGAATAAAAGTTGCAATCTTGGTCCCCGATCAAGCCGGGAACACCGAATGTCAGCTGTGAAAACACCCTGACACTCTGAAGCTCTGAGCTCATATTAGGCATCCAGAGATGTTTGTACCCGGACCAAACACACAAGAAGCTTCGCGCTCCTAAAATCTGATGAAAACTTCTGAGTTGTTGCACTTCTGGATACATTTCAGCTCAAGGATTCCAGTCAAATCAAACCGTCGCCGTCCATCACCCCCGGAGACGGGTCATAGCGATTTGCCATTGTGGATGTCAGCTGTCCCACCCTCGTTCATCAAGACGACAAACGACTCGCAGGTGGGCGTAGCCGTCCATCAAAGTGATATGCACCTTGGGATTATATTGGGTGTCGTGAAGCTCCAGTAGATGTTACTCCTAAATCAAAAGCATTTTAAAATAAAAATATTACATGGAGGGCAAAATAGCTGAGAATGTGGCTTCAGTTTGTCAGTGAGGATGATGGAGAGTCTTTCAAGACTATTCACAGATTACAAACACACACTGAAGCTTTTTTATTAGGATTTTTAACAACTTAACACAAAGTAATGCATATTTGTGAAGTGGAAGGAAAGAGGCATGGTTTTTAGAACTTTGTTTGAAAATAAAAATTTTAAAACTGTGGAACCACCCTTTGACTCTGATACATCTGGTGAAACCAGACGTCTTACTACTAAATTCCACATGTGTAGTTAAATCTCTGTGTACATGGTGTTTATTGATTTTGAGATGGGAGAAAGTTCTGGATAAGTTTAGAGCTTCTATTGTCTGAAAACAAAGAATTTGTCAAAAGACCCGGCCTTCCACCTAAATGGGCTGCTGGGGTTAAAGTTGACGTAAATTAGAGAAGTCATTTTGATTTGATTTAATTTTAGTTGAATTAGGAATACTGGAGGCAGCAGTTTGATGTTAACAGGTATCGGTGACAATGTTCTCGATCCATAAAGGGAGATCCATTCTGTGTAGTTCTACATTTTGTGCTTTGAGCGACATCATGCTTTATTTACTTCACATTATATTTAGAATTTCCAATGTGCATTCCTGATCCATTTGAGAGAATGCTTGTTGCAGTTTATTTTGTCAGTTTCTTAATTACTTATTCTACGTTGGCTGTTATACTCCTAATTGCATTGACTGAACAAATTAAAGTTGTTTTTACATGTTTGGCCCAACTTGTAAAGCTATTGGTGTATTTAAGTGTGCTGTACTGAGTTATCAAATAAATTTGCAATTCAGTACATACCTGTCTGTGTTTTAAAAAAGAAAAGTTTGAAGTGTGTTGAGTAAATTTTCTGTATTGCATTATCGGCCGATAATACACTTCAGATATCTTTATCGGATGTGAAAAAATGGATCGGTGCATCTCTAAAGAATACCATAATACACTAAGACCACAGTTTTTCCATAAACCTTGCTAGCAAGCTTGAAATGCAGTGTACTCCAATTAGGAAGTGAATTATATTTTTGTTACATTGACAAGTATATGAATGAATTTCCGCATGTAGTTCAGCTTCACTTTATGCTACTTAATCATGTTTTTGTTGCCCAACATGTTGCATCATGGCGATAAAGAACATGGACAAACAATCTGGTGAAAAGCCATCCACCCACAAGCTTCCATTGCCTAACAGGAGAAATGTGTCATACCACAGCAATGTCCTCCCCTGATTGGCACTACAGCGGTGTGACCCTCTCTGCGCTCTCTCTGGCTCTGTGCAGGTCATTAGAATAAACGATGAGCAGACCTCGTACGAATTATGCGTCATGCGTGTTTTTGTTGCCGGGGATAAAAGAGGCCCGGTTTTTCTCTCGGGCCACTACACGGGAATATAAATTGGAATGAATCATCACTTTTCAGAGGCCGTCTGATAATGTGTTCAGATTTGTTTGTGTGTGTTCACTCCGCATGAAGCTGGTTAGTGTGAATCTGAACATCGCTAAGAGAGAACTCTCCTCTGAATATATGCAGGATGCTGGCAGAGATATTTAATATTTTATGCAATCTTGGTGAGAAAATGTTGCTGCTGCTCGATGTTTAGAACGACGTGGTGGTAAAAAAAAAAAAAAAAAAAACTTATTGCATGTTTTTCTAAACGCTGCACCGTTTAAAGATTGTCGCGGAGAAGTTCACGTCAATAGATGCCATTGATGCATATTTGTTTTAAAGAAGTTGAACTTTAATATTTAAACTTCACAAGGGATCAGGAATATGTTAGCCGTTGCCTAGGACACCCTTCAAAGCAAGTTGGTTAGAGATGCAGGGCTAATATTCAAAACTCTAAAAGTAACCCACAAAACAAGACAGACTGCAACGACCAATCAGGTCTGACCTTCCCTCTAATCAGAACTCAGAGGGGTCAGCTGACATCTCTGCAGACCTCGCACATGCTGGACACAAACTATTTTTACTTTTACAGAGCATTACTTGTTAATAACACGCGGACCAGAAAGAAGAGCGTTTAGGTCGCAGCGGCTGAATCGTTCATAATTAAAGTGTGGGCATTTAATTTCACTGCTTCTATCTTGTTACTGCGGGAACAGTCAGAGGTTTTTGTCACTGCTGAGAAAAAATAACATGTATCCATCTGCTTGATGCGTGACTGCACAATATTGATTCTCCCATTGTTCTTCACCTTATTGGGGCATGATTATGTAAAATGGACTTTTCCAAACTTTTCATCATGCTATTCCCTCATTTAAAACATACGTGGAGTGTTGCTTTGACTCTTGCATGGTTGTTTGAGTAATCCTTTAATCTCCATGACAACTACTCAGCTGTGCCAAACACCTGGGTAGACCTAGCTCCGCCTTTGAGACGCAGATCCTCCTCAGAGCTGCACTTTCCAAGCTTCTGTCTCACAGAGCATTATTTGTACATTACATCTACAAATAACTTCCACGACTTCCTCCTCCGCTCCCTCAGACTAGCCAGCAGCAATTAGCAAACACCTGGTGGAAGGTAAGGTAAGGTAATTTTATTTATGAATTAAGAGGAAATACAAAGAAAATAAAAAACCAAAGGAAGGGAGAAGAAGAAAAAGAGCAAAAGAAGAAAATTAGTCTAATGTTGATCTACAGTATGTAAACTAGATGCTCCTGTTCAGGGTTGCTAAGTATCCTCTGGTCTAAATCCTTTTCTGGGTTAAAAGTGAGTACTTCACAGTTTCTAAATAATAATGATGTAGTACTGGTCTAAATTCTAAGTGTGTTCTAAATCCTTTTCTTGGTTAAAAGTAATATAAAACTAAGTAGTGACTGTTCCTGTTAAGTATTTCTGGATTCTAAGTTCGTAGTTATTCTAATTCTAATTCTGATTCCATTTCTGGGCTGTATATTATTGATCTAAATAGTGTGTACTCCACAATTTCTAATATTACTAATAAAGTAAAATAATCCTTTTCTGGGTTAAATAGGGGTACTCCACAGTTTCTAACAAAATAAAACAAAAAAGAGGAAAGGACAGATTAGGGTAAATGGCAACATTCAGACAAAACAAAGGGCAAAACAAAGACATGAGTGAAGGCGGTGACGTCACAGGGCCATGAAACCACGTTGCTCAGCCTCCCGGCAGAAGTCAGATAAAGGTGTTGTTATCAAGGCATGTCCTTGGGAGCGCTCAGCTCCACGCCTGCGTGGATAACAGGAGGGGTGAGGTGGGAAGGAGTGTCACGTTTACACATCTTCAAGGAGATTGGAAATATGCAGCCCTTCCAAGGCAACACGGGGAAGACTCGCATTCAACTTGCGTCTCTGTCCACACCAGCAGTCTGAGTGTTCGCTAGTTCGGCCAAGTCCATCACAAATTTGTCGATAACCCAGGTCTCCTCAAGCTCCAAACAGCAGAAATCCTGTTATCATGAATAAATCCAGGGTGACTCCCACCGGGTGTGTCCCCGCAGGACAAGAGGGCTCTCCTGTGCCCAGTCTTCTCGTGGAAAATTTGATCAATTGCATTGAGAGACCGGTTGACCAGATCCATAATTTGTAGATTCGGAGGATGTGCAAAGAAAGGCTCCAAAAATATAGAAAAAGACAGGACAAAAACACAGCAAGCAGGGCAGGCCAGGGCAAGGAAAAAGCGTCCGCCTTCGCCGAGAGCAAGAGAAAAAATAGAACTGCTGAGTTCACTGAAGGAGCTACTTCTCAGTGCAATACTGGTAAAAACATTGTTAAAGGGTTAATAGAGGAACCACGCTGTGATGATTTTTTTGAAGGTGGAGTTTCAGGAAGAACAGGGGTTTTTAAAGAGACAGATGCCCAATTTTAAGGGGTTAAATTACAAAGTTGTTTTTTTTTTTAAATCATATTTGATAAATATAGCATTTTATTAACATTGTTTACAACTCTGAAAGTATGCAGGCTAAGCATTAGTTTTTGCCACTACCTGTAGTGGCACTACATTTTAATATGAAACTGAAAACTGAACTTTTGAGGTGCTGAGGTCCTAATGGGCTTCCATAAACAAATTCCACCTGCAGCTAACTCCTGTTTTACTGGGGCTAAAAGTGAAGCCTGTGGCTGTTTGAAGAGCCTGTTGCCCTTCACTTACTGTACCCGCTTTAGAGACGCTAAACATTAATAAGCCTCATCCTACCGCTGATGGATGATTTTGCCTGGCGACTTCACAGTTCGTCCATCAAATTAATGTGAATCTCTACCTCTGACGTGACCTAAAGAGGTCACTTACAAGGAGGAGTTCTTGTTGCCCCCATATTAATAATGACTCTGTTAGGCTGCCCTTGTGGCTGAACGGGTCTGTGGAAAGATGTTTCAGCATTTAGGCCCCGTCATGTTATATTTATGTCTTTCATAAGTAACGGCAAAGGTTTAAATGCACTTTTGTTATTCATTTACACTGTAACCGCACTTGGCACAAAAACTGCAGGAGTTTTATGCTCAAATACAAAAGCCAGTTTATTCTAGTTTTACTTGAAAGAAGCAGCTTATAGAAAGTAACTATGTGTAAAAATGTCATGGAATACCAGAGAGAGATTTGCTAATTATACTTAATTCTGTGTTTAAGGATGACAGAGAAAGCTTTGTTGACATATTTGAAAGCTTATCTTCCTCCTGCCTTGGAGATTTGTAGAAGAACGAAATGTTCCTAAAGGCTCAGTGTAAGATCTCGCTGTAAACAAATTTTTCTTCATTTGAACCTTTTCTCTTGGACGAGTTGCCTAGCAATCCAATTTGCACTTTGTTGTGTATCAGACTGAACAGACTGCACTCTAAGTGTCCATCATAAGACCCTTATCCTTTACGTATCGCTGTCTAACGTCTGCCACGGTCTTCGTCGCGTGACGGATCGGCTGTTTCCGTCTCGTTCCGATCATTCTGTCCAAGCTGGGAAGAACTCCCAGCATCTTTAATGGTTCCTCTGTTTCCATTAGTCATTTTAACAAGCCGTCACCACTTCAGATCTGAATCCCAAAGTAGAATCCATCTGAAGTTCTGTTGTCTGATAACCACAGAGATGGCTCACAGTCCCCAGTCTGGTAGGTAGTTAATCCATGCAGTGTCTAGCTAGAGAATTCACTCACAGAATTTAATCCATATTATTAGGATTTCATGTGGTCGGCCTACGCTCTAATTCTTTCAGGGCAGAGAGGCATGAATCTGTTCAGGAATCTGTTGCTGAAACATGGTGGTGGCAGCAACATGCTGGGGGACAGGGACTGTTGTCAGAGTTAAGGCGGAGCTTAATACAAGTCAAGTTTGTTTCTGTAGCACATTTCAGCAACAAGGCAGTTCCAAGTACTTCATATGATATAAATATGACTCAATAACCAAACATTACATATTGTCAAATTTCTACCATAAACATTCAGCATATCGCATAATAGAATGTTTTAGGGTCAGAGGTCAGCAATCTCTTAAGTCCAAAGAACATTTTTTAGCCCAAAGCAGGTTATCATCTTAAAATTTCCAAAAAATAAATAAATAAATTTTTAACAATATGTAGTGATATATATATATATATATATATATATATATCGTGTTCCGAATCATTATGCAAGTGATATTTTCTCAAATGTTCTTAAATGGTCAATACAAATGATGGTCAGTATAATTTTCAAGCCATGAACTATTACAGTATAAATCAAATTTTACTGAACAAAGCTCCCAATGAGAACAGTATTTTTTTCAAAAATAAAAA
>CAEGAE010005512.1:0-66085 GCA_903067095.1 Girardinus metallicus | reverse complement strand
TATATATTTAACCTCTTGTGAGATCAAGAGGTTAAATAAAATCGACGGAATAATGCAATAATGCAACATGTCTACACCAAGAGAGCAGAAGGTTTGGGCTTTAACTTTCTACTGATCGGCCTGGACAGCGCAGCATCTTTTTTTCCAGAATATTTTTCTCATTCTGTAAACAGAGCGGGATTTTAAATAAACTAATCTGGTAGCAACACCCTGCGTGTCCCCATCGGAGGAGCAAATCTGCATCGGACTCACACAGACGCATTCATTTACACTGCTTTTAGTTTTATACATGAGAAGTATTTAACATTTTGACATAAACTTTTGTTTCCGTAGATTTAATTTCTGTTAATATATGAAATGTACATATCGTATTTAATGAAATTAGCTTTTCAGTGCAGGAGATAAGACATTTTACGCACAATACTTGCTGCCGTTTTTTGTCTAGAAAACTCATTACGATTAACGCGCTATTGAGCTATTATGTTTTATCTCTGTTTTAATTTTAGACTCTTCTTATCTGCATTTAGAACATCTCCAAGCTTAAATGAAACACGTTTAAAAAAAACAAAAAAAAAAAAAAACAATTTGAGACCCATACACCAATCGCTGTAAATCATTCTCCTCAACGAAAATCAATCAGCGGCCATCACAGCAGGGGAATTACGCAGAAAACAACCTACGCAGGGACAACAGCAAATTTAATTTTAATTCCCTGCCCGCAATGATATTTCTCATGTGCGGATATTTTTCTGTTTGACTGTTATTTGGTTAAAAATTAGGAAGCCATTTTTCTTGCTATGCTGGTGTTGTGTGGACAGTCTGAGGCTTACATGCTTGAACGTCTCCCATTCTTGTTTTCCAGTCACGTTATTGGACTCCAGGGCCGTACAGGGGGAGCTGGGATGGGTCGCCAACCCGACAGAAGGAGGGGTATGTATCGCAAAAAACTGTTCCACCGAGAGAAGATATCCATTATTTGCAGGAGGTTTGGGAGAGGGGGGTGATAAATAAACAGTCCTCCCTGATAAGAGTTTCTCCTGGTGAAACCATTTCAGGAATATCTGGGTTGGATATTTAGTTTGTCATTTGTCTAACCTGTCAGGGTATTTCGTCTTGGGTTGAGGGGGCACAGGGCTTTTGAGATTCTCATATGTGATAACCTTGAGTAAAAATGCCACAATATTAAAACAAAAAAAAATAATTGAAAACAAATAAGACTCAAATATATAGCAGGATCTATTAGCAGAAAAGTGTCAGTTATCCAAGGTACTGCGTAAATAATCAAATATTAATGTCAGTTAAAGCATATATTTATTTGGTATTTGCTTTTGTGTTGTTTGTTTGTTTTTTTTTTACATAAACTTGAGGAAAACTTTGGAAAACATGTCCAATAACCAGGGACTACATTTAGAAGTAATCAAGTTATATCTAGTCATTCTATCCTTCAGAGAGTAACACAAGTCTAACAATCTGATATTTAGTGATAAATTAGTCAGGCTATCTGCACTGGTAGCCAGCCCGCAGCACGATTTTAGTTGTTTACTTATGGTAACTTTACCTTAGTAAGAGTTCTTCCTTTATCGTCTGCTACATGATTGCCCGGGTTGTTCATATTTCTTGTAGGTGAGGAAAAATGTAGGTGCCATATTTCAGCCAGCTGACTGGCTGTGCACAGCAACAGGTGGAAGTGGGGCAATTCTGTGTTACCCAATGCTCCAGACAGCCATAATAAAACTCCCTCTGGCGCTTTTTCTGGCATCTCATTAAATAGACTTCAGTGACGGTAAATTTGAGTAGATTTGAAAATGTAACTTTTAAACCTTGGCATGCTTTGAGACGGTAACTAAGCCATGCCTTGGAGTGAGATTATTTCATTCAAGGTACACCGAAATTTTTGATCAAATAAAATGTGATACTTTATTTTACATGTGGAGACACTTCAGAACACCTGGAGGGTCCCATGAGTTTCCAGAGTCTGCTTCAAGAACCCACACAAACCCCCCACCTCCAATGCCAGAAACCCCTGCTCCCCTTTCTGCTTGCTCCCCTTGCCTCTAACCACTTCGTAATGGTCAGATGCAGGGGCTGATACTGCAGCGGGCGTCAGGTTTCCTGAATAGACGTTGGATTGAATCGGTCTTTGTGGAGAAACTTTATATCCCTGTCCACCATTCACTCGAGGAGGGAGGGAAAGAGGAAGAGAGAAAGAGTGGGGGGAACTTGGCAGCTTAGAGAGGGTCCTCTGGAACTGATGAATAAGGCGGATAGTGCCGTGGGCTTCAGCCCTAGCTCCGGCTACAAACCAGAGAGGAAAAGGGTCGACTAAATGTGTGATATCACACTCTACCTGCCTCTGATATTAGATATCAGTCCACAAATAAAATTTGGACACCTCCTCCAGCTCTACAAAGTGTAAATTTTGATAATGTGTTTAATTTCATCAAGAACCTGAATGAATAGTGGCTTTCATTAGACAAAGACTTTTTACTCCTGAATTTTAGTTGAATAGCATGAATAAAAAGAAACACAAAGGAACCTTTTAAAGTTTTTTTTAAAAAACTATATAATTTATAACAATTTTGCCTGTTACTGAATCTAAAATCATAAACACAGTTGTTCGATGCTATGCTTTTGACCCTGCACAAACAATTCTGCGCTGCGCTCGGGTCCTGCTATCTGCCATCTTATCACAAACCATTGATTGACAGGGTCCTGGCAGCTCCTGCGAGCCTGCGTTCACCCTCTCATTATGACCAATTGATCTCATTCTGCCTCTTTCGTGCTATCAGGGAAAGGGGCAGCCTTATCTCAGCGGCGCTAGATTTTCACAACAAAAGGGGAAGGGTGGGAGGGTGTGGGATGCAAAGGGAAGGGAGCAGAGTGGAATAGAACAGCAGGGAATGATAGACGTTTTCTCAAATCATACAGCTGCAGCTGTATTTAGTATTATCCCTCCCACCTCCTGGGAAATAAGGTTTTAATCCAGAGTGTTTACGATTAGCCATTGAGCCATATCTGCCAGCATCGCCCATATCTCCCATCATCCCGGATCTATTCGTTTTTGTATGGTTTTCCAAATAGCTAAAGCTACTCCAGCCAAAGACTCGTCTGCTTCCGTTTACAGTCCGGCTCAGTCAAAGACTCTTTTTAAAACACACAGTTAAAAAACTTGAGAGAAGCATAGTGCTTTGAGACTCTCAAGATGAGGTCCATATTTGCTCAACAGTGCTCTGTTGAGAGGGGGAACTATATCGTAAGTAAAACAAACACTCCCCTTTGGCAAAAATAAGCCAAATCACACAGGGTAAAATAATCCATGCACCTCACATCAGTACCTCCCTTCTCTTTATGAGTTCATGCTAACCTCAGTGAACATGTGCGTCTCGGTCTACAGGTCTCTCTTGATTATACAGACACAAAGCAGGCCAGGGCCCATTAGATCATTAGCACTTGTTCAAAGACTTTCTGGATCTGAGCAATGCGGTGATGGCATTCTTTTCTTCATAACTACTCTAATGTTCTTAAACATCCACCTGAATGTTTGTGTGTGAGCTGGAAATTGATTTTTTTTCTATATCACTCCCAAAGTAATTGTACTGAAGATCATTGAGGCATAAACCTCATTACACACTTTCTTTCTGATACTTCAGTAAAGGCAGTGAATAGAAGTGGCTTTGTGATTCCATATTAAGGGCTAACAAGTCTATTAGGTGTAATTCATAAAACATGCATTAAGTTAAGCAGACAGCTCAAATATTGACTAAAACAGTCAAATGCTCCTTTGAGGTTACATTACCTCATAGTCATGTTAAGCATTGCACAGCCCGTTATGATTATGAGATGTTTTTCAGATGTCCTTAAACCTTAACAGGTTTTTTTGTACTACTTTTTTCCTTATTGTTTGTGGCATAGAACTTAAGCTGTAAAATCCATCAAGTCTAATTTCATTCTTGTTACATTTTTCTTCTCTTGCCCTTTCCCCAGTGGGAGGAAGTAAGCATTATGGACGAAAAGAACATCCCCATCCGTACATACCAGGTGTGCAATGTCATGGAGCCAAATCAGAACAACTGGCTCCGTACTGACTGGATCCCCCGTGGAGGTGCCCAGCGTGTCTACATCGAGATCAAGTTCACCCTGCGGGACTGCAACAGCTTGCCGGGGGTCATGGGAACTTGCAAGGAAACCTTCAATCTTTACTACTATGAGTCCAACAATGACAAGGAGCGCTACATCCGGGAGAACCAGTTCACCAAGATAGACACCATTGCCGCAGATGAGAGCTTCACTCAGGTGGATATCGGGGATCGCATCATGAAGCTGAACACGGAGGTCCGGGATGTGGGTGCCCTGACACGGAAGGGTTTCTATTTGGCATTCCAGGATGTTGGCGCGTGCATTGCCCTTGTTTCTGTTAGGGTCTTCTACAAGAAATGCCCTTTATCCGTGCGAAACCTAGCCCAGTTTCCTGATACTATCACTGGTGCCGATACATCATCGCTGGTGGAAGTTCGTGGCTCGTGTGTGGATAATTCGGAAGAAAAGGAGGTTCCTAAGATGTACTGCGGAGCTGATGGAGAGTGGTTGGTGCCCATAGGGAACTGCCTGTGCAACCCTGGATATGAGGAACGCAATTCAGAATGCCAAGGTAAACAACTGCCTTTTATTTTTTTCCTTTCTTACTGTTTTCTTTTACCTAATTCTAAATGTTTACATCAAACTAACCCCTCAAAACCTGACCACATTCATCCTTTAGTAATGTTCCCTTCCCCCCACCTGTAATTCTTTGTTTCTATCCCCTTTGTTTTGTCTCTTTGTCCTGTGCTTTCCTTTCTCAATTTACCCACCTAGCACTCTGCTGGAAATTTTTATCTTCTCTCTCACTTGCTTTTTCCAGTCTTTTCGTGGAGTGCTTGCGTGATAGAAGTAATGATGACTGTAAGTGGAGTAATTAGCAGGCCCACTGGGAGGTGTTGTGCAAAGGGATGTATCCCAGGAGAATTGGTGAAACTGGGAGTGGAGTATAGAACTCCAACTGGTTCACACTACTGCTGTGTCTTTCACCCCACCTGTTCTTTCTCTTGCTCCCAATGGAGCCCAAAGCTTGAAAAGGAGATAGACAGCTTTGGGAAGAATGGGAAAGAGTGAAATAGGCTTTACTATTCCAAGCATGTTTGGGAGGAGTGAAAATGCTGCGGTGAGATTGGACTGAGATGGCGATGTTTGTTTTGAAGGACTATCTTTTTTTGACAATTATTCTAAAATTATATTGTTATGATTCTAAACCTGGCCCTTCAGCATAGATTAAAACGTAATTTTAGAGTTCCCTCTTCTAGTTTCTTTTTCATTTCTGTAACTTCTTAATATTTGCTCAGTCTTCTGTCTATTTTATTATGCCAAGTGTAAAGTGAAGCACATGTAGCACAGCACTATTTTTGTGGATCATGTTGAGTGTTTTACCAGTCTGACCCAGGGTTGTAAGCCGTCCTGTAGGGCGGATGCCAGTTTTGCTTCACTGCTTTATTGGTAGACACCTCCAACAAGCCCATCACCATCACATACAAAAAGCAGTGAGCTGCAGCAGCGAGGGGTCAGAGGCTGGGCACGGGTGATTAACAGGAGGGATGGACCACTACACCTCTCCTAATTTACGAGGGAGCCTTTATCTTGGAGAACTAATTGCATGACAAACAGGTCTGGTGATTTAGGGGTGCCAGTGGCTGCTTGGGGGTAGGGACGGGTAAAAGGGTTCAAGTAGTCACAGATGGGGCATGGGGGTTGTTTTTGTATATATGGCCAAAAAAGGCTTCCCTGTTGCTGATTTTAGACGATTCCCACCAGGTTTTCCTTCCTGAAGTAAGGAGATCAAAATATGGTTAGTTGCATAGCTGACGTAATGCTTTTTTGGCACACTGTAATGCAGTTTATGATCATACCACCAAATTTTTGGAAAAAGAAAGGTTTTTGATCCTATTCACTTAACTGTATCTTATACTGGCTTTAGAAATTGAAGTAGTGTCCTTATCAGAGTAATTCCTGTTGAGAAAAGTAGCTGCTACAGAAAGCTGTATGGATACGCAACCATAGATTTTAATGGACTAATGCAGTCTTGTTATATTTTGCCAGCCCTATTCTGACACTGCTTGTTTTTAAGCCAATGTATCCATTTAGCTCACATATCACTGCAGCTCCTTGATTGTGTTTAAGTTAACAATGCCAGCCAATCCATTACCTTTTAGCTTCAGTTACAATGTTATATTTTAACATTTCACTTGCAGTCGTACTCTAGGTGACATGCCTCGAGTGCAGACTGAGCAAATGAACTCTACTGACTCCAGGGTTAAAAGGTGCTGCTCACTATTGGTTCTCAAGTGCACTGATGAGCTGGTTAATATTCCCACAAGTGACAGGCTCTATGGGAGAATGGCTCCACATCTCGAAGGACATGTTGACCAAGAAAGTCAGACAGAAGCTAGTTTTGGGGGCAGGGTGGTTTTAGAGGCCAGCCTGAGGGTTTTGCTTTTCTTGATGTGAGTTTTGTGATTTGAAACAATTTTAACTAAACAGTGTGTCAGTCTGCACTTAGACTAGATAGTTGTGCACCCTCGTACTCAAAGGTGTTTTGTGCTTCACATGGTATCGTTGTTAGAAGGTGTGCGGTTTTAGGCTTGTGTGTCTTTTCTCTTCCTGTGTATGCGTGAGGTTACAAGGGCACCTTGGCCCCTGGTTCCCAGCCTAAGATGAATGGAGTCTCCTCCATCATTGTTTGGGTGACAGGAGAGCCAACTGAGGAGGGTGATGTTTGGGGAGAAAAGGGAGCCGAGGGGGAGCTTATAGGGCACAGAAGACTTGCATTCTCCTCCCCTGGTTGAGGTCAGAGGTTGCCCCCTTCTGCATCCATCTTACTGCTCTGTCTGACAGGGTTGTGGATCCAGGATTGATTAAGACGTCAGGATTTTGACAGCTGTGTTGGTAGAGTTTGTATGTGAGTCTGTACTCAACATAGACCTAGGGTGAGTATGGTGTACCCCCAGGGCCAAGGCAAGAGGGACAACCAAGAGAAACTGAGGGCCAAGGGCCCCCCTGATCTAAGGAGAGGGCTGTCTGTTTGTGTTTGAGATCCCTTTCCCTGTTAACTATGCCCCTCATCCCCACTATCCTCTTCTCACCCCATATGTTCTGTAGGGATGATGAAGGTCATGGAGGACTCTCGCTCCTCATCCGGGGCGGAGCGTTTTTACCGTTGAAGGTGCTGCAGTGTAGATGAGGTATTTGGAGGAAGACATTAGTAAGAATTCTGTAGGCCATTATACAAACATGATTATTGCCTCTACAGCATTTTTGGCACTGAAAGAAAAACTTTTTTCCAATAGCCACACATAGCAGGCATGTGTGCTTTCATTAAAATCAGCGGATTTGAAGTAATGATTTATTTGCCTTCATGTTGTATAGGTTTGTGTATGTTGAGGATGCAGCCTTGTTGAGGCGTCAGCAGTTTCATGTGACACTGCAGATTGCTTGCTCGCTGAGCTGTGAACAGGTTTCCTGCGTCTCAGTCAACACACAGCATGTCTTTTGTTTCCTTTGTAAGATACTTGTTGACAATTGCATTCCCTTCCCCTTCAGTATGTGTACTTGATTTCTTTGGTGGGATTTTGCAACATGTTTGGAAAAATGAGTCTCATGGAGAACACTGTCATGCTTGTATGACTAGTTGGGCTCACAAGACATCACCATACATAATTCTCGTTTTCATAAGACAAGACATTTTACTGCTGTTTTTGTGGAAACAAAATATTAAAGTTTTTCATTTTCACAAAAAGAGCAAAGATTATATAAATCACAAACTGTGTTTTAAAATTTTTCTTTGATCAGTTTACGATTCTTCAGTCCAGGTCGGACCAGTTTATTTATTGTGGTTTCATGCTCGTCTTCATCTACGGTTATGCTTAGAAGAAGAAAAAAAACATAAATGCAATTTTTTTAAAACAAATGAAATCAATATTTCACAAAGGTAAAATTCTATTTTATATTCTATTTCATTCAGGTATTTTAGATTGGAACTGTAGATGAACAAATGTCTTCCCAACTGATTAAAAACCGTAAAATTATAACCACTTGGTTATAATTTTTGGGACCAGTTGGAAGCTTTAAGATTAATGCTAACTTTAGCATAATTAGAGGCTAATGATTACCCAGTCATGGTATTCTTACACTGTTCACTATGGTGACAATATTTTGATTTTCAAAAAAGAGGACACACTTCTATTATACTTAGTCTACTTTCTTGTTGACATCTTCTTCACTGATGTGGGCATATTTCTGTAGAGGAATTATACCTTTAAAATCACGAGAAAATATAACAAACTATTTGAAAACCTAACAAGTAGAAGCTCAAGAAGTATTTGGAAAGCGTAGTTGATTAGTTTTACAGAACTGCTTAAAAGCCTGCATGCCTGACTCAGACCTTTTAACGTACATTTTCGATTGATTTAATGCAGTTAAAAAAATTATACGGTCGGGAAGATAGCTTCTATTGATCCTGGAGGCTGGACATGACTTTGACCTATAGTCAATTTACTGAAGAATAATCCAAACCTAAACTTTAGTCAAGCATTGCTCTAGATGTCAGATTCAAGTTTAAAATATTGTTTGTGCTTCTTCTTTTACACTTAGAGTGTTGATTACTCAAACATAATTAATGAAATTCTTTTAAATTAAAGATTACTGTGGCTTTTTTTCCCGACTAGATGTTCCTTGATGTTAATTTACTGCAAATTTTACATGAATACCACACTTCACTTTCTAGATCCATTATGTCACGATTAAATTTTTTGCTTGTGTTACCTGCATGAGTGGATCAACGCTTAAACTCAGACTGGGAAGTCAGTTTGGGTTGGGATTTTCTTTCACCTGATGTTCCCCTGCTTCCTTCATTCCAGCTGTCTCTGTTGAGCTGGAAGCCCTGGTCCTGGATTAAGAGGTTTTAGGGATGAAATTTCTCTGCTCATTGTGAGTGTGTATCTGGGTCTCCCATTCTCTCTCTCCCTCTGTTGACAGTTTTAAATATGCGCTTGGGAGCATCATTCTAAATTCACCACGTAATTCTATTTAGCCAGCCGGTCCCCGATGGCTTTAAATACACAGACTCACTCTTCCTCTCCCATTTCATCCCATGTCGCCCCCCTCTTCCTCTGCATATGCACAAATTAGGTATTTGCATCTTCTTTTACGCCGGCTTAGTCGCTTGCTTGTTCTCTTTCTCTTCCATGTCATCCGTCTCCTTAAATTTCCCTTTGCTTCAGTGATCTGTTATCTGCATTTATCTTTCTGTTGCATTTCTTCCTCTTTTTATACTCCTTTATTTTTTTCTCCCCAGCTCCTGTTAGTAATTTTCACCCATTGACACTGTCTTTATTCTCGTGCCTTCCCTTTTTTTCCCCTCCCTCTGCGCCGGCCGCTGAGGTGGTTAGTGTTTGTCAGCCTGTCTGTGGTGGCGGCAGCAGGAAGTGGGCTGAATAATGAGATTATACCTTCAGCGTTTGGGGGCTGGGGGGGGCAGCACACTGAACATCATCACCCGTCATTCTTCTCTCAGACGTGCATTCACAAGTGACACTTGTGAGTGCTCACTCTAACTCCAATTATAAATGCTCAGTCTCATGCAGAGAAAGAGGGAAATCAATGTCCCCGCTCACACACATGCAGGGCCTTATGCTTGAATATCCTGCCATGCACATGTGCAAAATGGCATGGTAAGCAGTAAACTCAGAGTACACTAACACGTATGTACAGCAGATGCATGCACAGTCAGAGGCAAGCTGAGTGCAGGAGGATAGAAGTGGATGTACTCATCACTCTCTCTGCCACCAGAGACGCTCATTTTGTGCTGCTGAATAGAGACGAGGACTCTATTACCAACTGAAAGCAAGATAGAGCAACAGGTACAGACAGAGAGGACAGAATATCCCATGAAGTTTTCCCCCCACTCCTCCATAAATAATTATTTAAGCCATTTTTAATACTTTGTTCTCCTAAATGTTGAAGCTAAAATCCCCTGAATGCACAAATCTTCTCTTTAGTAGCTGGAGGAGGGGCTGCTGGTGGTAATTCAGACATCATTAGCTGAGGTGCTGAAAAGTTTTTCCTGCTCGGCCGGCCGTCCCGCCTCAGTATTTGTTCCCTTTGCAGTTCTCGGCACTCAACACCCTTCTCCAGCCCCAAATCACCTCCTCACCCTCTCCCGTCGTGCCCCTGTTCAGGGCAGGAAGCCATCAGTGATAGAACGTGTTCCGCGATGATAGTGCTGAGCATACCACAGCGCGTGTGTTTTACCGCAGTGCTGCAAAAGGAAAAAAAAAACCTGCTTCTTCCTATTTATCCTTTAATGACTTTTTAACCTCTCATTTATTAGAACTAAAGAAACTCAAAACCTTGTTTCGGATTCTTTTTTTTTTATTATTTAACCACCCGTCCTCTGCTACGGGAAAGTGCAAATATATGTAATATGTCAAACTTAGGCTTTAAATAAAGAACACTGGCCTGAGCTGCAGTTTAGAAATGATCCTTGGACATTAATATAGATGGCATCATTTTCAGCAAAGTGCTTTACTTTAAGATTATAAATAAATCTTACACAATGAATTGAAAGGAAGCGGTTCAACAATAAATATAACTGACTAATAAAAGAGGGCACATCGTTCAGAACCACTCAGTCAGATCAGAAAGTCTGTTTAAAGAAGTGTTTTCTGAAGTTTTTAAAGTAGATTGAAATCATAAATGGAGTGAGTTCGCATAGTGTTTTTCTTGTCATACTTATTTCTCCAAGCACCTTTTATGCTGGAGCCACAGCCAGAGGACCTCACAAACACACACACATTTATACACTGATGCACAATTCGACAGGCAACATGGGCTTTGGTGCCTTGCCTGAAGGCGTGTTGTCATGTAGCAGGGGAGAAAGCGGTACTCAAACTCACAACTTTCTTTTTGCAAAACAGCTACTCGGCTCCAAAACAATGAGGTGCATACAGACGCCTCTGTGCTTTGTATTTAGCTTTATGGTACAATTTTATTCAACCTGGTGAATTTGCAGTGGATTTAAACAACCACATAGTTTAAATTTCTAAATCAGGCCATTTTACGCTGCAAAATTGGAAAAATAGACTCAAAATAATTACTTGTTTATCAAATTTACGTGCATCGCCCAAACTTGCACAACCACCCAAACAAGCTCCCCAAAATAAAATATATATTTTAGTTTTATTTTGCTTTTGTTTAGTCAAACCACCTTAATGGGGATAAATAATAAAAAGCAAAAAATATTTATTTATTCATTATTTTTAAAAGAGGCGCATCATAATTTTAGATTGCCTATCATCTGATAGTGTGTATTTTACAAAAAATGAAATAAATAAATAATGGTACACTAAAACATTTATTAATCTGTATAGCTAATCAGAAAGTATTCAGCAGGTACTTGTCATTTAGCCCTTCAATCCTTCACTGTTCCTCTTTTAATTTTGGTCTTTTTATGCCTACCTCTTCAGTGTACTCTGAGATCTGAAACTACTTTTATTGTTTAGATATAATTTGAAAGGCATGGCTCAGCAGAAAGCATCCAGATCTTTTGTTCATTTTGTGTGTTGGGTGCTTAACAGTGCATAGATTCATATATTATTAAAGTCACTGCTATAGTGTCACAAATCTGCTGGTAAAATGTCTTTGTGGTGTCTGTGCTCAATTTAGATCACCTCTGAAGTTGTGCAAACTTAAACGTACTCATTGGACAATAAGTAAACGATTTCAGCATCCTCTCTGTTTGTACGGAGGAGCTAACACGGCTGTCAGATGGCATCAGCGCCATATGTGGCATAGAAGTGAAAAAAATTGACAAACATTTCTGCTCTCCTCTCCTCCTCTCTCCTCTGCACCCATCCTTCTGAAAAGCATCCTCTCTTTGAAGCCTGTGTTGGGAAGAGGGAGCGATTAAAGCAGTCAGCAAGCAAATTAGCATGTCAAAAGGCCCTGAATCAATACCCCAGCTCTCTACCAACACAACCCCCTCCGTCTCCCTCTAACCATCCCTGCCATTCTCCCCATTCCTCCGACTGCTTCCCCTGCTACCCCCTCCATTTTCTCCTGCACTCCTGCGTGCTCTCGCTCTTGTTCCTTTGCCCCTTCTCTTTTCTGCTGATCTCAATTGAAAATCTTCCTCCCCGCTCTCTCAGCTGGCAGACGACTGAGAGAGAGGAGGCCGGGTTTGTAAAGGGAGATGGACGGATGTATAGGCAGAGAAAGACGGGTAGGGAGGGAGAAGTGGACAGGCATCGAGTGGGCATGGGTTGGACGGTTCTGGAGAGAGGGAGCCTGTGAAAGCGGGAAAAAAAAGGGCCCCTGCCACCCTCTTTGTGCCGACAGACAGGCAGAACGGACCTCTATTGCCAAGAGGAGCAGAGGAGATGGAGATGAGGAGGCAGGGAGAGAGAGAAAAATGGAGACAAAAAACATGGGGGGAAGTGAAGTGGAAAGAGATTTAGTTCCAGTCTGGCAACTGTGCTTTTTCTGCACTTCATCCATCGGTTCACCGTTGCACAGAAATCCTTTTGATCCGGGGCAATGTGCTGCTGTAGGTGTGTGAGCCATTATCTGTCCCGTATTTGTTCTTTGCATCTGTCTCAACAGGCATATCACATGCTGTATCATAAACCTCTATTAATGTCCCGATCTGGTTGCACGATCTGAACCTGGAGACAAAGCGGCCCGCCGGCTCCTCAGGTGGACGAAACGCTCCCTTGCTCGCGTTCTGACAATGGGAAGCTGATTGCAAACACCTTGAAAATGTTTTATCTCTCCCTGCCTCTTTCTCCCACTGATTTCTATCTTAAGCTCCCTCAGTCCCGCCGGGCCAATAGTAGGTGGTCTTTTCTTCTATTTCCCCCGTCATCCTTTTCTCTCGGGGCACAGGGTTCAGTGGCCAAATCAAAGAGCTTCTCTGCAGCAATCAGTTAAGGGTTATGACTAAAAAGGCTTGCAATAAAGAGCCGCTGTGCAATCTGATGGGCCCTGAGACTGGACACAGTGCCCATGTTAATGAGCTGAGATCCCTTCTTTCTAATCATGGTGGTGGAGGAAACTGAACACCGCTTTATGCTCTCCAGAATCACACGCACTCAATCAAAATATGTCAAATAAATCTCAGTACACATGCAGAGATAGACGCGAGCAAAACAGTTGCTGATGCAACTATGAGCTTTTAATCAGTTACACTAGGAGAGAGGCACCACTTTGTACGTGCAGTTTCAGATCTTTTGATTTGATCTGCCAATACAGATATTAAATGATTCTGACCATATAAGAAATGTATTCAGCATATTCCAAATACTTGTTTCTAGTTGTGACTGGTCCTTAATATGTGTATTTTTAAGAGCAGAGATGAAGTCACACCATAAGCAAGCCACTGTAAAACAGGGTTTACAAATATTTGAAAACAAATACATAATTTCAGAGCTATCATGTCTTTAGCACCATTCTAGCATGGCTAACATTACTAAAACTGAGGTTTTAGTTATATAATTTTACTCTGAGATTACCAAGAAATTCCCAACGTTTCCAAATGCAGCATACTCCAAGACAGGCAGAAGTTTAATTCTCCTTCCTAGTAATTGCTGAAAGATTTGCCCTCTCTCACACTCTCGCAGCCTGACTGAGCTGTTAAGATGTGTAAAAAAAAATCAAATTTAGCTCTGTGACCCATAACTGCTTAATGCACTGTCACCTCTAGGATAGCAAGATGCATTGAGCATGGTGTGAAGGTCAAAGGTGATGCTCTGATGGGGATTTATATATATGCATATATGTATGTATATGCATATATGTATGTATATGCATATATGTATGTATATATGTATATATATATTTATATATATATATATATATATATATATATAAATATATATATATATATAAAGTTGCCTCTGTTATGTACTCTTCAGAATTTCTGACCCATTTTGTTTTCAAAAATACCCACCTTCTCTCTAAACAACATAAATCAAACGTTTCTTCAAGAAAATAAGCCAGTAGTTTTTTTTTTTTGTTCTTGTGTTCATGTAGAAAGCTTTGGTCTCAGCACAGAACTCTGAGATCAGCTGGCTGCCCTCCTGTGAATCGTCTGCGCCTCAAAATACAATCTTGTTTGTGTATCAAGCACACTGTGGGGTTTCTGGTGAGGTGCAACCTCCCTGTGGGAGAGCCAAAATGTAATTTGAGGATGTGGAGGTCTTGCAGCGCCGGGAGACCTGAAGGCTGTAGCGCTCCAGCCAGAGGCAGAGGTGCATCCATGCTAGGGCATGTCTCTGGGATTAGAAATCTTGATCCTTTCTGATCCGAAGCCTGTTGCAGAATACTGTTGGAAGGGTGGGGAGAAGAAAATGAGACGTGTTTCTCTTGAAGCTTCACTCCAAGGTGTTACATTAGAGGAAGAAGGAAACATGAGTGGATAGAAAACCAAAGGAAGAATGTGATAGAGATTGAGAGAAGTTTATTTGATGACCTAGTGTGTATACGTGACAGAAACAGTATGTGTACAATAGAGAAGAAAGGATGATGAATCAATTGCTGCCTTCTGGCTCTGATAAATGGCTGGAGATATAAAAGGTGAAGTGGGGGGTTATGAGAGAACTCTATGAACAAGCCCGGTGTGGTCAAAGTTCGACCTCCAGCAGCTGCGGTTGATATCAGAGCCAATATTGCTGGTCTTTGTAGTTGAGCTGTTTCACCTGACACTGAAATGATTTCAGTAGGAACGGGGACACCTTTGAAAAACCTTTTTTTTTTATTGAACCACAGCCTGATACCCAACAACTCTTCTGTTTAACAGAAGAAAATACCTCCAGCAAACAACTTTGATTTTGTGTGGTGTAAGACCTGTTTTTGTTGTCATACATTATTGAAAAGTGTTAGGCAATACTATACAGTTATGAGCAAATTTCTGACAAGCCTGAGGCTTCAGCTGACTTCAGTTGCTGATGAAGATTCCAAAAATGTTGAGCATTTGCAAGGCACCCCTGCCTTGCAAAACTATTCATACCTACTAAACCTTGTCCAGGTTAAAACCCCAAACTTCATTGGGCTTTCAATCTACTTTAACCGACACCAAGTAGTGCATAACTGTTCAAGGAAAATGATACACAATTTCAACACAAATATCTGAAAATTTCAAGACATCTATAAAGTGAGGTATGCATTAGTATTCAGGCCTATTTACCGTAACATCCATCAAAAAAATCAAATCCATTTCAACCTTTAGAAGGAGACGTTTGTTGTAACTCGGAAGGAGCTGTGGAGCTCAGGTGAAAAATTAGTTGATAGCTCCATTCCCATTCTGCTTTTCAAAAACCCGTGCCTTTTGGAAGAGTGGCAAAAAAAAAGTTATACAAAACTACACAAAAACTCGTTTGAGGTTTGTCACAAACCAAATAGGAATAATTTAAAGTGACCTGTTTACATAACACAAGATAAGATGGAGTTTTCATGAGCTTTTTAGGGAAGAAACATTCCAACATAACACAGAATTCAGTTTCAGTGCTATCCAAACACACGATGTTCATTTTACACTCAGACTAATTGGTCTCTCCTCATAATCACTCTGCCTATGCATCTTTCATCACATCAAAGCTACGTGCTAAAACACATTAACATAGCAATCCTATATATGCAGCCATTAACCTGAGACATGCTGTACCCCCACACCCCCACTGCAAGGCCAGGTTCAAGTTGCCTGTGGTTAGAGAAGGCTACGCATTCAAACTATGAAACATTTATACATGCTGATTTGTCTGATCGGCTTAGGAATGTACACAGTTATCGTGCCAAAGCATGCCATGCTAACATGAAGCCAAATCACTTTTAGTCACAGGTCCCGTTTAAGGCCATTGCACTTCCATAAAGCAATGACCTCAGTCTTGTTTGGAACAAGAAAACAAATTAGAGAAAGTAACTTGAAGGGGGCAACACCAGGATAAAGTACAGGTCAAAGCTTTTTGACACCTACAATGGAGACCATCGCTGACCTGACATGAGCTGCTGAAGAGCTACTGACCCGCAAAAATTTTATGTAGCCTCAGTGTACACGCACACAGCAGTCACAGCACTAGCGCTAGTCTCAGAGACTCACACACACACATGCACGCACAATAGAAGGTGTTTTGAGGCCCCAGACAGGCTGTCGTCTGGGAGCTGCCTGTAGATTGCCTAAACAAACAAACTAAAAATAATCTTTTCAGCCGTGAATCGACCCTTTCCGAGCCCTCCTCACGTACATCCAGAAAAACCACAAGAGGCTAATGGCAAACTTGCCCTTGAGACTACTGACAACTAGGCAATTAAAGTTTTGCATGTGCTTCCATATGCTTAAGCGCTGACAGATGTGTCTATCACATAGTGTAGGTCACATGTGAATGTGAGGTGTGTTTACAATCTGACTCACTACAGGGGATTGGATAGGATTACGTCTGAGCTTAATGTAAATTTACTGTTGTGGGGAAGTTTTCATAATGGAAAAATCTGATCATTTAAAAAACAGACAGATTTGCACAGGTTTACATATAGATTTAGAATGTGGTAATTACATCAGATAGAAGTAATTTTTCATGGTATAAAAGCCACCTGAAGAAAGCTAGGCCCAGGTTGATTGGAATGTGGATCAGGCTAAATACAGTGTTTTCCTGGGAGAAAATCTGTTAGAGGCTGCAAAATATTCCAGCACCTTTAAAGACACAGCCAGATCGGCAATGAGATCAAAATATATCTGTCTGTTAGTATGGCCCCGTAAAAGATCAAACTCTAACCCAACTAATAATCTATGCCAAGATCTAAACTTTGCTGTCGACGGTTTTTCTCCATCTAATCTGACTCAATTTCGTCAATGGAGAAATAAAATCACCTTCTAAATGTGCAAAAGATTTAAGCAGCCAATTGCAGTGAGTGGTGGTTCTACAAAGTAAGGACTCGGATGAAAACCATGTATTCTCTTCATGTTACAGTTTTGTGTTACATCACAGAACATTCCAAATAAAGCACTCAGTTTGTGGCTGTATTATGCACAGAGAAAATATTCAAAGGGTATGAATATTTTTATAAGACATTCAATATGCTATTAATATCTGATTCTGCTTTCTAAATCATTACTTCTAGTAGTGATCACAGAATAATTTAACCAATATAGATTAATTGTAAAGATGCAAAAATAAGAGGACGTTTACAGATGCAGTTGTGGTAAAAATTAATGAGTAACATTTTAACCAGCATGTTCTGCACTGATTTGTTATCGATTTGCATTAAAGAAAGACACGTGTTTCATACTTGTTTACAGAATTGAATGTGAGGCCCCTTTCAATCTGTTTCCTTATCGCTTCCTCTTCCTTTTCACCTATTCTTAATGTGTGCTTGTTGTGTTCTCCTCACACATCCTCCATTTTCTTTTCCCATTCTCAACGGCTCACCATGAGCAGAATGGTTTAACTCTCCCGATTGTTTGCCGGTGTGTGCCGGCACAGGAACATTAGCATTCTCCCTTCCCCTCTCATGCTCCTGCCTATTTTTCTGTCATTATTTTGATAATAGAATCTAAATGAAGCTCTTTTCATTCTAAATAATGTCAGGAAAGGATGCTAAAACCACACATATGCAAATGTGCACTGTCCAACATGACACTCCATCCTTTGGAGACCTTGAGAAAATTGGTTTGACACAAAAACAAGACTGTTTGTTTATTGAGCATTGTCCCCACTGTGCTGCTGTCCCCTTCGTCAACCTACTCTCGGAAAAACACGCCTGTTTAGTGGATGTGCGTGTGTCTTTATTTGCATGCATGGGTGGTGCTGCGGAGTGCCTCCGAAGCGCAGAGGGCTTTTGAAGGGCTTTTTGTTCATACCTGACCTGTGTGCAGGTGTGCAGAGGTTTGTACGCCTCTGTTTGTGGATGAGGTATAATTTCTGGTCTTGTTTGCCTTGAATCATGGTCAATTATCCACCTACTGTGTGTGGATCTTGGGTCACAAAAGGCCCTCAATCTTTTGGCGTCATGCCCAGCTTTTGGTGGTGCCACCTCTGGCACAAAGGCTGCATCTGAGCCTCACAAAACCCAACATGTTCAACTCCAGCAGAATTTCATCAAGGATAGACATTATTTTCTCCTTCTCTCATTTTAAGCTGTTTGTCTTCTTTGCTCACTTCACCCTCTGTGTTTATGCTTTCCTTCTTGGCCCTTCCTTTAGTGTTTGATCCATTTCCTCACATTCACCTTCAGAAGCTTGTCCCTTATTTTTTAAGGAGTGGTGGTGTACGTTCTGAAGAGGCTGGGTGGAATACGTTAGATTTTTATGATATAACCATTGTGCTGATATTCCTTTTTAAAGCCAGGCTGGATAAATTAAAGAGGAAGTTAAGGCCTACGTGTCAATATGAACAAGGAGACCTTGTTGAACAGGAAGTCTGGAGAACAATATTTAATTTTTTTCCACTTATGCAACACAAGGATTAACAATAAAGGTGATTCTATGTTGCAATTTTAGCAAACAGGACAATATTGAAGAAGAAATGGCTTATGAAAGCTTAAAATATTAATTTAGTGTACCTTTGCTCATATTCTTAATAAAAAGGTCTCATATTCCCATCGTTTTCAATCTTTACAACCTCTGGTAGAAAATAAAGTGGATGTTCTCAAGATTTGATTATTAGCAGGGCATTAATATAATAGCAATAATTGTTCTGTATGTCTTCCATTCAGATACCATAGCAACATGTTTACTAGCAAAAGCTGTTAGGGACTGTGAATGGTACATACCAACTGAAGCATAAAAAGCTGAGTTCTCTGTCTTATGGTGACCATTTTGGATTATTCGTTTCAAATTAAAGAAAATCATCCAAGTTGATTACATTTTTGTTTTTTTTTGCTACTTGGAACTTAAAAAGTTGGACATTTGCTTATCATTGCCAAGCACAACTAAACCAAAATGTTTCAATCAATCACCCACCACCACTGAATAGTTATCAGTTTGTTGTCATGGCATATCAATTGCTTAGAGATGATTAGATAATTTTGGTAGGTTATACACATTATTAAAACATTTTGAACCCCTGCCTGTATGGAGTTTGGCTCTTGTACCTAATTTTTATATCTGGGTAAAAAGCCAAGCGATCAGAGCAAGACTGCTATTGGGTATACCCTGTTTTCTTCTCAGGGCTTAGCTTGGTGTTAATTTTGATTGTCACAATGTGTTTTACTCAGCTGGGGCCTTGGCTGATGCTCCTGTCTGCTGGTTACATATATTTTAATGAGGGCTACATTTCTGGTAGCACTCAGTTGATGGATTGGTGATGCTAATATACAGTTATAAATCATCCGACATTTGACAGACAAACTGCTGCCAAGTCTCGTTCCCCCCGGTATTAGCCACCACTACCGAAGCCGCATTGATTGTCAGCAATGTTGGCTCTTGTCTTCTTAATGTTGTTAGCCCTGTTGGCTTTTGTTTAAATCCTTCATTACCACTAGTAAGGATGTCAACCCAGATGTGACCATCCGACTTTATTATTTGCATGTTAAAGGATGATACAGCTAGTGTAGGGCCTTATCCCCCAATCCAGGTCAAGGTCAAGATGTGTGTCGAGTGTACATCATCAATCATGGTGATCAGTTTCGCTGGCCGTGTGTCCCTCATCCATCATGCTGATGTGTTTTGCTTGCCGCGTGGCTCTGCGTTGCTGTCGGGGCCGGAGGTAATTAATAACGTGGAGTGACAGAATTAATGAGTTAACCTGCTCCACTCTCCTGCTGTTCCAGTGACAGATGCTAACGGTCAGTTACTAGTGATCCTGTGCTTATATACCAGCCGCTCAGGTGACTTGATGTCTAAGCTTTTTCATTGTCTGCATTCAGCACAGTTAGAACATGCAGCTTGTGACTGAAATGGGCAAGAAGATAAAGCACTGAAAAAATACAAATGGTTTCTAACAGGAGTCTCACAGTTATCATCAATCTACAGAAAAACAAAGAAGCCATACTGCATAGAGATGGTTGGCTCTTCAAGGTGCAGAGACGCATTTAGATTGAAGCAGAGACTCTCCTTTGCCTCAAGGCCTGAAAGTTGATCGCTTGGTTTTTCAAAGAGCTGCTTTGTGGGGATGCCTCTGACTGCTCTTCTAAAGAGTGCTTACTGTCTGTTTTGACTAAAAAAAGGGTCTGACTTTTTATCACTTAAGGAAGATAAAGCGAAACGATGAAAGCAGTGAAAATGCCATCGATTGAACTTAATTCTCTTCTTCTGATTAAAAGAGCAGCTGTCTGTCTGGAAAGGCCTAGCTATTGTGTTCTATGTGCTGGCTGTTACATTCCCATAGCTTTGAACCGCTATTGTGGTCTGCTCTCATCGTTTCACTCCCCAGTGCATCGGATACTTGGTTGTGTAGGCTGCAGTATAGCTTGCCTATCGGGCTTTATATGTGGGTCGCACAAGGTGGGCTGCAACGTGTGGGTAGATGTGGTCTTATTTGGCTGCAATATCAGGAACATGTATGCCTGTTCAAAGCCTGTTGTGTGGGTTGTTGCCACTCTGAAGAAAACTTCAGTTGGCATACATGTGGGTTGAGATCGTAGCATCAGTAGCTTTTTTAAACACTCCTATTTTTGTCGATGATTGTGTTGATTGCTTTGTTGTGAACAGATTTTCCTGCCCCCATATACACACTGCAACCAATTCAGCCAGAGGAATCCCCACCACACTTACAAAACTACTCATTAGCTCCCTCCCCTCTCCACCCTTGTCATCCCTCTCCTCTAAACGGGCTTTAGCTTGGAGACAACAGGAATGAGGATTGGGCAGGAGAAAGACTGACAAAAGGGGGGGAAAGACTAAAGCCGGAGAAGAGGACCGAATGAGAGAAGGATTTGCAGGGAGAGAATAGGGGAAGAATACGATGCCCCTGTCTATGAGGGATTCCATTTTTTTCCTGCTTTTCCAGAATAGAACAGTAAGTCACCAGTGTCTTTGTCTGCCTTTGATCTCTGAGCTCGAGGATTTGGCACCTGACAAACCCCTTTCTGTCTGAAAGGAGGCCTGCCGAGAGAATGCCAAGGAGAGCGGGAGAAAGAGATAGAAGGCGGAGGGAGAGTCAGAAAAAAATAATAAAGAAGAGCTAGAGGGTGACAGGGGCAAAAAGGGAAACAGTATTGAAGACGGTGTGGAAAAATTGGTTTGGACTTTTGCAAGCTTTACAAAAGGGATACGATGAGGGATCTTATCCCAGACCCCTTATAAACTAAACACACGTGTTCAAGTGTGTCTGTATTTGCGGACAAGTGAGGGTTTGCCATGGCTGGCCTGGACAGTGATAAATCCAGAGAGTCTTAAAGGGGAATCTCGGACCACCCACTGCTGTGGTTTCTCCCCTTAGACACACTCTTATGCTCCTAATAGGAAGCAAATTCCCCAGCTTTACTTGGATATCAACCTCTTTTTTCCCTCTGTCATTCATTTCTTTAGGGCAGTTGGTGCTATAAACAAGTCCTCATGTTTTTCAGACGTGCTCTAAAACTCAGATGTTTGATAGTGCAGATGAAGATGCCAGCACATCTCTGTGGGTCTGGATTTTCACAGAAAATTTTGGGACGGCCTGTGGGCAACCTGGGATGGCTTAATAATTGACATGCAAATGTCTTATGAATTGTGCACAGTTGGAGGTACCCCAATCTTAGATTGTTTCTTAGGCTTCAAAGATACTCTGCAATGAAGACCATGAAGTTTGGGACTCAATTAACTCTCCCTCCAGCTTTTAGCGTCAAACACAATCAGTTGACCCCACTCTAAAATCCAGACACTTTCCTGGTCAGCGAACAAGTACCTATCCCTAATGCAACTTTGCATTTTGCCACTTGAGGTGGTCAGAACTGCTTAAAACAACACCCAAAATCCTGCTGTTCTTCTGTCTCCAGAGGTTTTGAGAGATTCCCTCAAAGATACAGAGATAACTGAAAGCACCTCCTGACTAATCTGTTCTCTCTTTGTTTGTGAAACTGTGAAGAAAAGAAGAGACTTCACTCACCCCTGCAGGCTGCAGTCAATGAGGCCATAGCTTAGCGTTAGTGAGTGAAGCGGCAGGGATTTAGCCCCGATTGAGTGAATGGAAACCGACAAAGAATGACTCAGCAGGTATCAGCTAGCCCCACTCGGTTGACGTTCTGGTACGCTAATCCAACTGCTCCAGAGCAGTCTGTGAGGCAAAGAGTTTATTACTTTTACAATAGAGGGATTTTCCGGTATTTTAGTAGGCTTGTGGAGGGTTTCCTCAGCTATTTGTATATGTGAATGTGTTGGCTGCTTGGTGGAATGAGAGTTTTTCTTGGACTTTCTCATTGCTGTTGTGCACATTTGCTGATTTGATTTCTAGTGTGGTTAACACATGGGGGAGTTACTTGAATTTATGTAGAAACCTCTGATGTATTTATGGCTGCGGTGTGGAAACCATCAGAAACATACTTTGAGATCTGGATTGGTTGTGAGCCATTTCAACTAAAGGGGTAATTGAAAGACAAACAACATTATGACATAACATTATGACCAGTAAAAGGTGAATTGAATACCTCGGAGTATGTAACCTTTTGGTAGGTTTACTTAAATTAGGCAACGAGAAAACATTTTGTCCTCAATTTGCTCTTAAAGCAGGAAAAATAAGTGTAAGGGATTGCATGAGCATCACAAATGCTACACGGTAATGGCAAGACTTCTGAGTCCAAGCAGCTCCAAAAACTACCATTAGTATCTAACAAAAGTTGCTCAAGGAAGAAACAGTGGTGAACCAGCAGCAAGCTGCAGACTAGTTAGGATGACCATTTTAACCATTTAAAAGCTCAAACAATGGGCGTGTGAGCACCAGAACTGGACAGTGTAACAGTTAAAGAAGGCTCAAGAATGGTTTTAGAAGCACGCCAATGATGCTTAAGTATTTATTTCCCCTCCACTTTCCACAGGTCATGACCAAATCAAGTATTTGTGCAACAGGCCAGCAAGCAAGGCAAATACATGAAAGTCATGTCAGTTTACTTTTGTGCAGAGGATCTAGACCCTTGGTATTGTGAAATGATTGCTTGCTGGAGGTGTTGACACTGTTGAAGTTTTAAGCAATTAGTTCTGTTTTTATCTAACTGCTAATATTTGGCTATGATGTATGTAGTGCACCATCACAATGAAGCTTATGAGAAATTGCTTTGCTGGGAACAACCTACAAAGAGAGAAGTGCAGAGCCGAACAAGATGGCTGTTAATGCTGATTCAATATTTCGAAACTGCCAAACTACAGCCATAAACAAACTACACTTCTAAAACGGTGCAGAAAATAGGCATCATTATTCATAACACCTTGTTTGTTGATTGGCCTGGTTTAAATTTAGTGAGAGAAATCCAATTCATTGGGAGAAATCCCAGACAGAGCAGGGAGATGAGAATCAAGTGGAATTGCATAGAAGGTCAATGGACAGGTTAGGTCAGGGCTAAATAGTGACCAACTCAATATCAGTCAGGTGATTATAGTTATTCTGAATCATTGTAAGTGTGTAAGTTAATAACTGAAATTTAACATGAATTTATTGGATCTTTATGCACCATGATAACATGGGTACTAATGCATAGCACCAGCTTTAACATGACACTACCAACACCCCAGTTACCATACCATTACTCTCCAACTGACAAGAACATGCCAACCTCCCTGAATGACAGCTTATTTGGTCCAATCGGTGTTGCCACTGTCTGCACCGCGCCTCTTCCAGAATTGCTCTTTTGTCCTCCTCTCCTGGTTCAGCGCTCAAGGGGTGAAATATAACCCTGCCAGGTTTCCCCCGGCCATTACAGAAACAGATAGACAAAGGAGAAACTCCTTGAAATATGAGACCTCCAATCAAACTGTCGCTCAAAAGAAAACCAAGCACTGTCGCCAAAAGTAGGAAAAGTGTCACTTTGGTTACCGTTTTAGATTGAGGTGTTTGTAGGTGTGTATTTGGACTCCAGCTGACTAAAAGCAACCCTATGAGAGTGACAGAACCCCTACTGTGCCAAGTGTGGTGGCATTTGCTTGTTAAGTTGTCTGAAATGCCACAGTCTCATGTTCCATTGCAGTGCCAAGTCTTGCCTTAGCTTCGTTTAGGTTTGTGCAAGAGTGACAAAAGATGGTTATTTGAGCTTCTATTTTCTGTCAGAGAATATTGCAACCAATACTGCAGTTCTCCTGTTTTCTGATACCAGAATAAAGATTAATGAGAAAGGTGAAAAGAGACAAGGCATGAGAGAGAGAAAAATTGTTAAACTGACAGAAAATGGCAAAGATCAGCATGTTCTCTTCTTGTCCTTCATTGGAAAACAACTTCTGTCAGCCTCTCAGATTACATTAAGCAAAAACAATTATGTCTTTGGTACCTCTTTTACGGTGAAATGTCAAATGCAGCAACTGACAGATGGCTTCAGTAAAGGATATATTGCATTCTAGGTGATTTTTTTTTTTTTTACCCATTTGTGCTTCTTGTTTTGGGTATTCTTATCCCCAATATTCTTTTTGTATTTATCGTTTATATAAAGAAAACTCAAATGTTTGCTGAACAAACCATCAGAACGTTCTGCATGCTGATGCAGATCACATTTAACCCAAGCTTCCTTTCCTCCTTGTTATCTTCCAGCCTGTAAAATCGGTTACTACCGTGCTCTGGCCACTGACGGCTCCTGCTCCAAGTGTCCGCTACACAGCTACTCCGTGAGGGAGGGCTCCACCTCTTGTGCCTGTGACAAGGGATTCTTCCGCTCAGAAACAGACCCAGCATCAATGCCCTGCACCCGTAAGTACACCCACATACCATAATTTTACATTTCTTTATTACAGCTTACAACATCTTCCTAGCATGCACTGCTAAGTTGTATTATCAACCTTACCCTTTCATAGAAAAGCAGCCCGTTGCATACACACACTAATCATCCTGCACAAACATTAAACCGGCTGCTGATGGTTTAATAGGTGCCTACTGACTACAGGTGGCACATAATGATCAGTCATGGTGACATGAAGAACTAATTATGGCATAAACTGTTACACCTCACTGTAAAAGAGCAGTGGACAGTGAAAACACTAGAGGTTGAAACACTAGAGGTTGAATGTTTCCGGGAGGTGGTAAAAATAAATTTGGTGAATCAGTCGGATGGGGCAGTAAATGTGCTAAAAACTAAAAACACAAGGAAAGAAACATGCTTAGTGTGAAATTTCTTACTATGTGTTCATTTTTCTCTTGTTTTTTTAAAGTTTCTAACTGTAAAAACATAAAAAACAGAACAAATAGTGAAAATATTCATAATAAACAAGTCCCTAGTTTTTTTTGGGGAAAAAAGCAAGCTATATGCTTTTAACATCCGAGACATTTTATTTGACATGAGCAAAAGGTGAATAAAATACCACAATTTCATTTGTGTAGCCAGGCACTTACACAAAACAGGAAAAATTATATAGCGTTGCTTTTACATTTAGATTTTTATTTTTATTTTGATACGTAAGCAACATAATCAAAAATGTAGTTTAAACGCTCTTAAGTTAGCAGTGCTAACTTATCTGCTTTTGCTGTTCTTTTCTTTATTGATTAACACATTTATAACAAGACTCTATTAGCTCGTTAATTAGTGAGGCTATCAATTTGGAAAGAGCCTTAAAAGCAGTTTCCTGAATTAAACCGTAAGGTGGTGTTCCTCTAATAATGTCTTTTGAAGTGAAAGTATATCTAAGCAGCAGGATTAATGTTTCTTGTAAAGTAGGGAAAAGTGCAGTAGTCATCTTTTGGCCACTTGACTGGAAATGTGCAGCAGCAGGAGGGGGAGGGGCAGCGCTATGCCACTTTGTGTTCCCAGTTGTGAGAGAAAACTTTTTTGCACTTTTTCTGGTTTCTCATTAAAAAGCCTTCCAACCACAGAAACTCTATGTTGAAAAACTTATTTTGACCGTATAAACTGAAGAAGAAAAGCATAAAAAAGTCTTAGGCATAGTGGAATAACACTGATGTTTGTGTTTTATTGTTTAATCACACATATGGCGAGCCAGCTACACTAATAAACATAGGTGCTTTTCAGAATGGTAGCCTCTAAATAACTTCAGACTGTAATGAGAAGGGAAAGTTCTATGCTGTGATTTAGGTTGGTTCTCGCCTATTAAATAGCATTGTTATTCGCGCAATATACCCAATTTGGTTAGCAGACGGCCTGTTTCTTTTACCAGACCAGTTAGAATGATTTATGGTTGGTATTTGTCTCTAAACCTATTAAAGCTGTTTCTTGTTTCCTGTTGAAAGAGGCCACTTTACAGCGGGCAATATTGTTTTCAACAGCTAAAGCTCCTTCTGGACATTCAGCTTCCTGTAATAGAAATAAGGACGGGTTTTCTATAAATTCCCTAAAGAAAACCTGAATTGTTCTCACTTTAAGTATCTGTTCTGAAAATTATGTTTTTACTTACAGATGTCAACCTGAAGTTCTGTTTAGTTCCTTGATGTATTAGACGTAGACGATTTTATTCTCCACCCTGGTAAAGATGTGTTGTTGTAGCAGCATAATATCACACAGTAAAAAGTATAGGAAAATCCTAACTTTGAGCAGATTTATTCAGTGGTTAATATTACATATTATGAAATAATTCATATTGCCATTCCTTTTAATCCCGTTTTGCAACATGCTCATTAGTTAGAACATAGAGAGAGATCATCTGTCTTAGTTTGGCCATATGTTTTGGATACTTACCCCTATGAAACATCAAATGATGGCTCATTTTTCAGAATGCTGGCAGAATCCCCCCAGTTTCTCTTTAAAATTTCCCTTTTTTTACTTTAAAAAAAACTATTTTTATTACACTTTAAGAGCCATTGTAAGATAAATCATCTCACAGCAACACAGATCCTCCACTATACTTAGCAATGGACATAAAGGTGCTTTTTCCCACATTTATACATTCCACTTGGAGTTCAGGAAACTCCAAATGAGTGACACTTTTTTTTTTAAAATCAGGTTTTCACGTACAACAGATAGGGTCTGATGTTTGTTGGGTGAGTTCTTACCTTCTTGTACTTGCCATCACCACTTTGGGTGGTGGCAAGATAAATATGGGTCCTCATCCGGCCGAGTGACCAGCAGCTGTGTTTTGTAATACAATAATTACACCTCAATGTAACAGAAAATCATGTATTACTCTTTTAAGGTCCCTAAAAGCTCTGATCAACCTAAAAGAATCAACCATTAATTTAAAGGGATTGTTAAAAGGGATTAAATGTTGAATTTCTTTATAACTCAGTTTGAGATTATCCTATCAGAAGTATTTACTGCATTTTTTTTATAATGGACTGTCTGTGTGCACTGTACAGACTAGGCTTTAATAACAGTGTAATATATAAATCCTAAATTCTCTGACTATTTTTACTACATTACTGGCTTCGTTTAAATGGACGAGCTGGGAGGTCATCGTCATTGTCTCATTAGTCAGGTTGCAGGGTTTCGCCCAGTGTATAGTAGGCCTGGCGGCCTGCCGTGCTTTACTAGCCCCACCGCCAGACTAAGCCTTTCTTGTTTATGTTTCTATGGGGGGGGGAAACGCTTTTTTTTTTTTTTTTTTTTTTCTTAAGCCGAATTGCAAGCGTCTCTGTAGCTCTGAGCGTTTCACTGGCGGAGCAGACTTATTCCTAAAAGACATGCTTATAGAAGATAGGTTTATAGTTTATGCATTTAAAGCCGGACCGATCACACCGCTGGCGTCTCTGCGCGTTGTGTCGCGCGCTGCAGCAGCTGGATTAAGTTAACCTCTTCGCGGCTCGCGCGCGCCTCCTTTCACTCAAACTGGACACAGGCTGACCTGCATGGATATTTACATCAACCCGCTGCGAGGAATTATGTTTCTTTCTAGAGTTTTTGATCAAGGTAGGAGTTTAAACCCCACCGCGTTAGCTCTGGTTGCGCAGCTCTACGTGAACCTCGGGAATAACTTGTAGTCGCGCGTTCAGAGGTGCGTTGAGCGAGTGGTGAGAATGATTTATATTTGTGAGCGAAGAATTTTGTGCAGCTTTCCCATCTCAACACGCTGCCCAGCGCCCGGCTCTGTCTGCGCTAATAAGTTTATGTATGTGTTCCCGGTTGGCCGGTGCGTTAGTGGTTAACGAACCGGCGCTAACCTCATCATGCAGGTTCAGCCCGGTGAGGAGCTTTCGCGCTCGCCTCGCAGTCACGCATCACGCTGGTTTTATATTATTTTATTATTATTTTACCCGTTACACGATGCAACAAACCATATCAAATGCTTTGTCCACTTAGTCTGACAGAGTTAATGTGCGCGGAGAGCTGAGAAACTTGACCAACCAACATAGTTTCTGTGTCCACTTGTTAAAAACTCAACAGACACGAAACCTAAGAGCTACTAAAATCACATCAGCAGCTTTTAATTAAAACTCCCGTTTGCTGCGCATCTCTGCGCAGTGCAGCGGATTTAGCTCATCGTGCAGGGCCGGTCCAAGGCTGTATGAGGCTTTGAGCAGAATTTGACTTAGGGGCCCCTTTTGTTGCTAAAAACATCAGCACCTTTAACAGCTTCTGTTTTAGATTTAGTGAAATCTGGGAGAGGGGGAGTAGTTCAATTGGTCAAACGAAAAAGCAATAAGTTATAATCGCAGTTTATTAATTTGTATTTGTGAACAAACAGAGCTCAAACTCAAAGATTAAACTCGTAGCATCAGGTTGTAGCTATGGTAACAAAACAATTTAGCTATGAATATTGTTCTTTGAACTTTTACAAAGTAAACTTGCCAGCTCCTTACATATAAATGTTAAACAGTTTAAAAGCTTCATTTGTTTATGCTAAAACCATTAAATCAAATTCAGCAGCATTGATAATCTCAATAAACAAATGTTACATTTATGTTTCTGTGTTCTGTGATAAAATATTATGGAGCTGCTGACTTAATTTGGATTAAACAGAAGTGCAAATAATTGATATTTATTTTAATTGTGTTTTTTGATTAGTTGTTTTTAAGACTAGTTGTGGGTTTAAATAGCGTTTCGTTGTCGATGTTTTCAATAGCATATAATTACCCAGTAATATTTTTACATTTCCTGTTTATTTAACATCTTTTAATACAAAAACACGGTGGACTGCCGGTGGATCGCCTCGGCGCTCCGACCACCGGGCTTAGCAAGTTTTCTGGGGGAAACCCAGGGGTGGAATCTCGCGGTGACTGCTGCAAGCAACAGCTGTCGAAGCTCATTACGTGGCTGATTTCATAAGACCCAGCTTCATCACCTCCGCGACATTCCTAACTCGGCGGATAGGAACTGAACATTAGCCCAGCTCCCAGAGCGACCTTTGCTGCTCCCCGTCGGCCGGTCAACATTTGATCTCTGAACTTTCACCCTGTCTGTCGACTGCTGTTTTTTTTTTTTTTTTTTCTTTCCGCCGCGTTTTTTCCCCCTCTAACTTTTAACCCACATGTTGGAGCTCTGTAATTACGACTGTCACTCACGCAGCATCCATCGGGATCTTGTTTTCATTCGGTTTCTCTTTCGCTCAAAATCTACTCAGAGTCACGAACAGAGCAGAAAAAAAAAATCTATTGAAATGATCTCCCAGTTTGGTTTGCTGAAGGTCAGCCTGGAACATGAGCCAGCATCTCTGGTAAATGGGGAACGCATATTTGCATGTGGGCGTGTGTGTGAGGGAGGGTGGGGGGTTAGACTGAAAATGCTTTTCACAGGTCTTGGCTCTCAGTTTATCACTGGAAGACGACTGCTAGGGTTGGATGTCGTGTAATTCTCTTATAGTGACATTGTTTGTGTTATCTCAGCTGTACTCTAGCTGTTAACACCTGTGTTGCTCCTTTTCGTGTCGGATGTGACTGTTTTTTTGATAGGCCAGTAATAGCCGCTGGATATGATCACAACAATTGTCTTCCAGAGGAGATATAACTCTTCCTCCAGTTCTTTACCTCCCACTCTTCAGCCTGACCTGCGAAATGGCTTGATGAAAAAAATTACATGACCAAATAGAACAGTGGAGCCTTTCTTTGACAGCAACATTGACTTGCTCTGGTATTTGTGTTTTATTTTTGTTCTTTTGGTTCATCGTGATTCAGCATGCTAGATAATTGTTTTGCTTCTTGTTTTATTTTAGCTAAAACACATCAGGGTTTAAAAGAATCTGGTGAAAGTTCAATTGCTCTTTGAACCCTTAAACCTGCCTGCATTTGTCACGTTGCAGCCACCTCCTGAATATTTTATTGGTAATTTATGTGATAGACATACACAAGAGTGCTACACGTTTGCATTAAGCTTTCCTGAGCCAACATGTCGTAGAGTAACCTTTTGCTGCAGTCTCTGCATTCTCTGGATGTTGGTTTATGGTTCTGTCCTCAAGCCACCTTCAGCCTTTTGCTGCTTTTCTTCCAGGATCAACCCATATTTAGTCCCATCCATCTTTCCATTAATGTTGACCAACAGTCCCACATCATTATGCTGCTCCCACCACTGTTTGCTGTTTTTCACATATGACCTGTGGGCAAACTCCCAAATTGAGACCTTTGTATTTTTTTCTTTCCCAAAAAGCCAAAGTCTCTGGAGTGCATGTCCAACAGTTTCTATGTTGAGAAATTCTCCACACCTGAGCAAGATTTGATTGCTTTACTGACACACTTCTTGCACTGCCTGTTCATTTTGGTGGATGGCATTGTTTCTCATTGTCGAAAAAATGCGAGAAACATTTTAAATGCATGTCAATCTATCCATTTCAGTTAGCAACATTAAAATAGTGGGAAAAATGGTCATTCCTGGTGATTGACTGCAGCTGAGTGAGCAAACATGTGCTACACAATAGTAATAATGACCAGAGAAAGACGTCCCCAAGAGGTAGCTGCTCGACCGTGTTCAGGTTAAATGGAGGGATTTTTTTCTCTGTTTCAGGATTCTTTGAAACCCTGATGTGTTTCTCAGATTTTTCCTCAATTTTCTTAGTCGCTGCTTTGTAAAGTAAGAGGGGAGGAGTGGAGAGAGGAATGAAAATAAGCTGGAAGGACTCAAGGGGGGCGGGAGGAGTGGGCGCTGAATGAACCCCAGCCGGATTGTAATAGCGGGGTCCATGCTCTGGCCAATTTAGCCGGCTCTCTAACTCAGCCGTGCTCAACACTCAACACACGCAATGCTAACAATTACTGATAAACAGAAACAGAAGGACAGAGCGCTGGAAGAAGCTGATGCGTCTGAGAGGATAGGCGTTTGAAGAGAGGATTTTAGATTGGAAGGGCAATTGAAAAAACAATTGAGAAAAATCAAACACGTTAACCGGCCCATGAACGAGAAGGAAAATACATTTTCAGGATAAAACTTTCCGAACATTTAGAGACGCTTTGTGAAGGTTTTGGTAGCGCAGTGGCACCCTGTAATTCCAGGATTAATTACCGGGTGTCAGTCACAGCCGACGGCTCTCCCACCCTCCCACCGGTGCCTTCAGAGAGAGCGACAGGTACCTCCAAAGGTGCTGTGTCTGTGGGCATATTTGTGCGTGCGTATATGTGTGTATAAAATAAAAAGAGAAATTCTAACATGGTGTTTAAGACTTTATAGAGTCATGAAAGTTACACAATAGTGTTGTCATGTTTGCCATAGCAACAAACAATCTCTGTGACATGAATAAACACATCCCTACCAGTTTGCTCCCTGATTATAAGTTCCAAGCTTCTTCACTGATACGTTTCTGCAGTGAGTATTAACACATCCCTTCATTTATTCTGTCATTGAGTTATTCAATAGAGTATGAAGGAGTAAATGTTTGTTAATCACAGAGCTCTGAAAAACACATTGGGACAATGACGGTTTCTGCTGAAAACATCGTATGGAAGCCTCATGTGCAACTTGTTCTCATTGTCTGAGGCGCTTATGGGGGAAATGAGGTGAAAGAGTAACAGAGGGAACAAGAGTCAGGAGCAGCAGACAAAAAGGGGTCGCTCTGTCACAGTTTTTAATGGGAATTTATTAATAGATTTTCATTGTAGGCTGCAGTTGTGAGAGGGGAAATTGAATGTTGCTAATATTAACGGTCTACATCCTTCCATCTTACAGCTTGTGCAGCCAGACAGGCCGCTCTTCTCGGTCTATTTCCTGTTCCTCCTTGCTGTAATCCTTTCGTCCATTCAGAGCTGCTCCTTTCAAGTTGTTAAGGCTCATTTCTTCTTTTCAGATGAACAGACAGTGTTTGTCTTCTCCTTCTGTGCGTTTTCATCCCAATCTTCTCAGCTTTTCGCTCCATATTGCACGTTTACCAGAAACACATTCACAAAAGGCTGACACGATAGACGATTAACATCCGTACATCTAGAGAATATTCTCTAGAAGTACATTTCTCAGATGTTGCTTTATGGATGAAGGCTTTCTCCTTCCATGCAGCAAAACTTCATCGTTAATGTCATCGATGATTATTCTTCTTTGACCAAGTTCACTTCTTTTTCCTGTCATGCTTTTGCGAAGTGTTAAAAAGTCTTTTGTAATTTCATGAGACAGCTCAAATGTACAGTTTGGACTTTTAGACGGTGTCTTTACGTGCTCATCTAAACTTTGTGTCATTTGTTCTTTGTGAAATAGCTCAAGTTCAGTCAGATTGCATTTACAATTCAAGGCTGTGAAAACCTTTATGAGATCTGTGCTCATAGGCCTATAAAGGCTAACTGAATATCTGCAGCACTTAAATCATTAACTGTAGAAACCACCTAAGGGTTCTGTAATTTAAAAGTAATTGATAAATGTTCTTTATTTTTGTGCAAGAAAAAGATTCAACTTGGGTAACTAATGCAGCCTACAGAGTGAATACAGGAACTGAACTGTAAACCCATACCAGCTGTGGTTCCCCCTAAATTTCAGTGTTCCTCCCTGGAGGTATGGAACCAAGTAGATGGTGCCAAATTATATCAAAATCTAGAAGGAACTCACCTCCTTTTACACTTTAACCTGCCTAATCTCTACACACTTTGCACTTTGTCTCATTTCCAGTTTTCTTTATAAATAGCAGGGTTAAATAGATTTACTACTTAATGCTTATCCCAGGTTTCTACCTCTGCTGAACGAGAATGTTGTTTTTCTAAAAATAAAACAAGTCACCGTTTTCAGTGACTGAATGTGAGTGTGAACTCTTCTTACAAAGGAGCTCCTCTTCCTGCACTTCCTGTCCTCTCCTCCGCTCCCGGTGTCTCTGTGAAATCACTCATTGCTGCGCCGCTCCTCCAAAAATAACACTGATAATTAATTTCCGTTGTGAAGCGATTCATCAGTGAACTGACTAGCTTTCATATTTCACCTCGCATCGATCCCGAGCTCGCTCGCGTGCGCTTCATTGGTTAAAGGGAGCGCGAATCAGCCAGGGAAAACAGAGGCAGAGGCAGACAGAGAAAGGCAGAGCTAAGTCAATTACCGCTGTTTGATAGTGCTATGGAAAAAAAAAAAAAAAGAAACAAAAAACAAACGCATTACTCACAACCGAGCTGACATGTTAAAGTGGAAGTGATGAGCTGGAGAGTTTGCATCACTTAGAAACACTGGAGCTGTTTTTATGCGGCTCAAACAGCACGTAGACTTTTCATTATAGTAGCAACTTTGACTTTGTCTAAAGTTATGGAGCAGGAGCATAACCAAATAAATCCCAGGCACTCGCCACCTTCAGCTTTTGGATCTGAACGGGGCTCTGCTACCCTATTGGATTTCAGTTAACATTCTAAACTAACTGAGGGGAAATTGGATCTTCTCCAGCTGTAATGGACAGGACATTAAAAGGGAATTCAAGAAGCCTGAGCTCCCATTAAAGGGACAACCCTGTCAATTATGCATTTACATCTCGGCCATATGTATATGTGTGGAGAGAATTGACTGACAAACCTAGAGGGGAATGAGATCTCTGAAGTCTTTACTGAAAGATATAACTGTTTTAATCTTCTAATCTCATCCACTGTTGATTCACAAGTTATTATTCTCTCCCGTTGTTGCCAACGTGGTTTCTATCCCTCCCCAGGCCCTCCGACCGCACCCCTCCACCTCATCTCAAATGTGAACGAGACCTCCGTAAACCTGGAATGGAGCCCTCCTCGGAGCTCTGGGGGCCGCCAGGACCTGACGTACAACGTTGTGTGTAAGCGCTGCGGGCCCGACGGCCGCCGCTGCCAGCCGTGCGGCAACGGCATTCACTTCAGCCCTCAGCAGCTGAGCCTCAAGGGGACCAGGGTGTCCATCAACGAGCTGCAGGCACACACCAACTACACCTTTGAGGTGTGGGCAGTGAACGGCGTCTCGCCTCAGAGCCCGGGGCCGGAGCAGGCGGTGTCTGTGACTGTCACCACCAACCAGGCTGGTAAGAGGAGCAGTGATTGGCTGATTGTGGGTGACACAACACATAAAGTGTGCCTGGTTTCTGTTAAAGGAGTTTGCAAAAAGGTGATTGTGATTGCTAGGGTTTATTAACAGTATGGTTTTCCTATGGAAAAAATGCTGTCTTATTTAGGAATATTAAAAAAATATATTTCTTGGTAAAGATAGAAATGAGTAATTAGGGATTTAACTCTTCATTCTTATATAACACCTTTCACATTATCAGTACCTCTGGTAAAGATGTGCAAAACCTACTATTATAAACTAATATTGTTTTTATTTGAACACAAAGAATATTTGTAATAATAAATAATTATTTATTTATTATAGTTATTATTTATCACTTAATTTCAAAAAAATTTCTTAACAAAGTGAGCCTATTCTCTAAATTAAGAATAACTAAAACATTTTTATTTTTAATTTTAAGTTGATCAGTGTTGAGGAGCTTTTATTTGTAATCAAAGACTTCCTGCTTTCCTGAGGAACAAATAGGATGTTACTTAGTGGGAAATGGTTCAGCGGCACTCTGCAAAATGGAAAAGACACGAGAACATACCAATTTAAGTAAGGCAGCCGACTGTTGGCCTTCATATGCTATGAACTGACTACAAGATAACAGTACACCTTTCCAAAAGTATTCATACTTCCTGATTTTTATTCACATTTTGTTTTGTTACAACTGCAAACTTCACTGAATTATATGTAAAAGTCTGACATGAAGCACCATCTAATTGTTAGGTGGAAGTATAATGATTCATTTGGTTTTCATTAATTTTACAAAAAATTAAATAAAAAAAGTTGGGGATACATTTGTTCTCAGCCCAACCTGAAGCATTGCTATGTAGAATTTCCTCCGACTTTTTCCTGCCATCACTCAAGCAAATGTTTTGGGGTACAGTGGACCCTCGCTTGTTCATGCATTTTAGTAAGGAAGGTAGCTCCTAATAATTTGTGGGAAACCCATTTTTTGTGTGTTTGTTTGTATTCATGGAAAAGTTCTGTTAATATTTAAAAGTAAAATGCAAGCTTGGGAACCTGAAACAACAAGGAACAATGCTGCATGGCACGCAATTGGTTGGTATTTGCAAAACAGCCAATCCAGGACCGCCATTTATTTTTCTTGCACACAGCCTAACTTTTGGTTGTCTGTTGAAAAGGAAGGAACAGATGATACATGGCCTTTCCCGGTTATCATAAAAAAAACATATGTTGCTTATTGATGGTTCCTACATTTTAAACAAGGCCATTAGTTCAGCTTTGTTCCTAGCAGGGACGCAGCATTGGCTCGCTCTGCAGCCATCCCTGCCAAGTCATTGGCTGTTTCCATGGGCCACCGTGGCCACCGCTGAGCGAGCAACGTTCCCTGCCTGGCCACACCTATGAAAATGTTCTGGGTTTGCCACTGGTTCCTAGGCAAAAAAAAAATCCCAGCAGTTTTATTACCAACATGATGTTCTCTCACTTGACAACTTTTTGTAATTTATGTAGGTCTGCTTCATGCAAACCCCAAAATCCACAGAGCTTTTTTTGGCTTTTCTGTGTGCGAGTGTGTTATAGAATTGAGAAGCTGTCAGAGTCTTACTTATTTTTATTTTTACTTTCATGGTGACAATCTGCATGTGAAAATGTGTTTAGTAAAGTGGTGAGTATCTTCGGCGGCACCCGGGTGATTACTGTGGGCTGATAGACTAAGCAGTTGGAAATGATTTTCTGCAGTATTTGACTGGAGTTTTGCATAATTAGGTTCCAGAAGCGTAGGATGAAGATAGGGGCACTAGGCTATATTTAGCTGTGCGGTGCTAATGAATTAGATGACTTCTATTGATCTGAAGGATTCATTACAAATGTTTGTGTATTTGTGTAAGTGTTTCTAATTATTCCTGTAGAATAAATCTATGAATACAGAGCTAAAGAGGAGTCCTTCAGCCTGAGGATGCATTCAGAGGCTTCTGTTGTTTTGTCATTTAGTCATTTTGTTACCTGTTGTTGTGCAAATGGATTTTTACAGCCTTTGATCTTTCCTCTTTGTCTCCGTTGCCAACCATTACCTTGGCTTGCTTTACTACTCTGCTCTTGGGTGGCAAACTCAGGGCCTTTTTGTGTCTTTTTTATTTCTAATTTCCCTCCATGGGAAAAGTGAATGCCTCCAATAGAGCCTGGTTCAGCAATTTAAGGACACAGTGGCTTGATTTATCAGATGGGATCCAGAAGACAGCATTGAATGGATGTGCAGCTTGTGGGAAGAGCAGCGAGTCCTGCCAGACAAGCATATGTGGGAGCCTTAATGGAGCGTACCCTAGAGTCCAGGGTCGAATGCACGTACTAGCATGTCAGTTTGGTCACACGGATTCGCCGTTGCGCCAAAAAAGCTCCTAAATGAGCTCTTTCAGACATGAACTCATACAAAGACACAACAACACACAAAAACACACACTGAGCAGTGTCCCCCTGAGGTTGCTGGAGGCTAATCTCCTGACTCGACGCTGTAAGATATGGATGATGTTGCCTTTGGCTCCTCGCTTGTGCATATTTCACAAGAGTTTGAAGCTGCAGCTGGAAGCTCTATCTGTGTGTTTGGTGTGTATTTGTTAAAAAGGTGGACATGCAACATCAAAATTTAGAATCAACCCAAGTTATAGAAGAAACATGCGACTGGGCCTGGGGGCCCCATAAACTCTTAAATTTATGTAGAACAAGTCTGCAAATGCAGCAGTTGTATAAAACCTTGAAGGTTGTTTTAATAATCAAACACCTTCATAGTTGTTGATACTTGTGAGATCTGTTTTCAAAATGCTTTTAGCATGTGTGCTTATAGGCTAACTTGCTATGGCTATGTTTGAGACTCTTATTTTGAAGTAAAAAGGGAAGTCATTCTTGAGTTGTCCTGTTCAGCCGACAAAGTTGGCTAATAGAGATATTCCCTAACAACATTCAGTGATAAAAGAGTGAAAGACAGAATATAAAAATCCTTTGTCAGAACAGTCTTGCCAAGGGATCGTTTCACAGTTTGAAAATATTTCATATATTCGAGTTCAAAATCTAAAGAAATTCTTTACAGCATAGTTTGAGATTCACCAAATCTCCTTTTTCCTTTAGAAAACATGTAAATTGAGTTTTTACAAAGCAGAAAATCCATAGAATTAAAGATGAATGTACCGGTATCTATAGAGTAGTCAAACCTAAGCAAGAATATTTTTCCTTCAAAAACACATTGTGATTTAAATTCAAATTCAAAAATACTTTATTGATCTCAAAGCGAAATTAAATCATTTCTGTAACTGTTATTTTGCCTTTGCATATTCATGTGGACAGTGAAAATACCTTTAACATATTAAACGTATTAACCCAGCCTAACATGACCTGTAACTCCAAACGCATCATGCACAACATACATAACAACAACAATGGCAGATGACGTGTATTAATTGCAATGTATTAATTCTCCAGTTGTGCTTTGTTTTATTTTCCTTGTTGTTTTTTTTTTGTATGAAAGCTTTATGCGCATGTTTCATACTCCATGTTTAGCTGCATTTACTGGTCTGCGGGTGCAAAAATAGCATTTTGGCCCATTTTCTGTTTCTGTGTGAATAAAAACATTTCTGGAAATGCTGCCGTTTGGAAGCAGGTAATTTAGAAACCAAAAACCCATTTGAGAAAACGCTTTTCTGTGTGGACAGGTCCTAATTCTGATGGTCTGTATAACGTCATCCCAACAATGTTATTAATGATACGTCAGTTTTTGTATTTGATTAATTGATTGATTTATTTTTATACATACTGTAACCACATGCAGATCAACAAAACAACATATTAAACTCTGTCTGCATCAGTTCCGATGGGCTTAGCTGGAAGTGTGCCCCAGAAAGAATTTCAGCCTAGGGCCTCATGCTGCCTTGGCTCAGTCGTGTCTCTATTGCTAAAGATGAACAATGTCTCCATCCATGTGCATCTTGTAATTTATGTGCACATAAAAGTGAAGGGCTCAAGACTGATTGGATTTCTTCCTCCTACTGCTCAGTAGGGGCTTTGGTAGTTCTGGTTTCAGCCTCTGTAATCCACCCAGTGATCTGCTGCCCCTCTCACCCAATTGGCTTTGCCTCATCCAGACATTGTGGATCACAGTTATTATGATAGATTTATTGGGATTTATATGTGCTGTGGAAAAGACATCCACGCCACCGCCTTCCTATAAAGGTTTAGGTTTCAGCTGGAAAAGAAAAAGCTTGGAAAGAGTGGGATCTCCTGTGGGTTTGCAGAACGGTGGACTGGAAGAAGGTGCAGCCAATCTAGTCAAACGGAGTCGTAGATCTGTGATCAAGCTTGGATTTGTGTTGGAGGAGGTCAGATTCCGTGTGTCGCCATGAACAATTCCACTGTCGTAAATCAAACAGGATGTAACCCTTTGACTCAGACTGCATGGAGAACGGGAGGGGCCAGGGGGTGTCTGCGCTTTGAACTGACCCCTGGCTGTAAATGAACGTTTTCTCCTGGTTTATGGGATCAAGCACTCATGTGTGAGAAAAAAAAGGAACAGAAAGAGTCAGAGAGAGACATGTTTATGTCTTAATACAAAATACTTGGCAGGCTGAGGTGCCTAAAAGTGAATTAGTACATGTGTGTGTGTGGGCAAGTCTTTCGGCCCACATGGACGAGAGTTTCCATCTCCACCAGTGCACCGGACAGACGTACATGTGGAAATGTGTTTTGGGAGGTGAAAGCAGACTCTATTCGTGCAGGGTCGGAGCAGAGGGGAGGGGGAATGCTGTAAGCAGGAGCGGGCTTCTTTGCTCGCTAAAAAACGGCTCCCTGCTTGACTATTTCTCTTCGTTGGCAGTGAAATTGAGCGACTCGAATCTGGCGACCGGGCTCCAATCTGGCGGCCACATGTACAGCTTTGGCTGCGTGTGTCTTTTCATGTTGAACTGCTGTTATTGCAAATGCTCGGGTTCACCGCAGTTGCTCCAAGCAGGGCAAATACTTTGCATCAAACACAACTGCAAAGACAAACTCGTTCACGTAACAAGCCAAGACAAAACCTCAAAACCATAAAAAAAAGGACAGCTTTTCCTTCAGATTCCTTTGGGAAGGTGTTCACACAAATCACACCCTGACTCAGTGCACCTCTGTCAGGATTTTAGTCATTATTTTACATACATGGGTGGTCTGTATGAGTAATGATGCCCTTTTTTTGTTGCAGGTGTGCGTGTGTGTGTGTGTGGGTGTCTGTAGTGCTAGTGTTCCAATCCTGAAATGAGATGTGAATATTCATTACGTCTAACACTTATTATTAAACTGCCTCAGTTTGCCCACGCTTCCAGGAGGCAGTAACAAATTGCAGCCTTGGCCCATATATGTAAATTCACCTACTGGGTGCTTTAAAGTCTTATGTGGTCCTTCTGAAACACAGTCACAGGTAAAATATTTATTTAAATTCGCAGTCCTAGCCAGATGTTTACAAACATTGGGTTTTTTTAAGGTTTGAAAGACTCAATAATGTGTTGGAAGGATATAGCTTCAATGAATAAAAAGACAAAAATGTGGTTTTATTGTGAGCTTTCCTAAATCTACAGAGGATATAAATTTGACATAGATATATGAATTCTCACTAATATTTGGTTCAACATATCTTAAAAAGTTTCAGAGAAACCATACAGACACATTTTGTAGCTATTAATAAGGTTCTGGCATTGATGTGGCTCGCAATTTCAGCTATTGCTTTATCAGAAAGAGTGCAGCCCAACCTAAGTTGCTAGTTTATTGAGAGGGAGTCTACTTTTAGTCACAGTCCATAAATACACAATAAAATAAATGTCACGGACATTACTGAAGCTTAATGTTTCCCTGCTTTATTTATTCCACAGCCAATTTATGTTTAAACTGTGGGGTAATTTTCATGTTTGAATGCTCAACTGTGTCCTGGTCTCAGCTTTCTAGCTGATGAATTGATCTGAAGTTGAAAAATGAAGATGTTGTCTTCATTATTCCATCCATCTTGTAGAAATCGCCAGTACCACTGGCAGAAAAAAACCCACAACATGACATTGCCACTACCATTCCTGACAGGTGGTAGAGCGTCCCCAGATTTGGATGCCTCACCTCGACTAATCCAAAGATACTTCTTGTCGCTGAGGTCAGAAAGTTCAGTCATAAGGTCTCCTGTGATCATGAAACCTTATTCTGGAAAGGATTTGCCTCGTCAATATGAGCAGCTGCAAATTTATGGAGAGCATAATGGTGCTGATTTTGGATCTGGATCTAGCATCTCAGTCCATGCTGATGCTAAAACAGCTTCACTGTTGACAATGATGATTGCGTTCTTACAATTTCCAATTTTTGAATTAGTAGTTCTTTAGCTGATCCTGAACTTCCTGTCATCTAAGAGTAATATTTTGGGTCAGATGAGACTTAGACACGAATGAGTGTGTCAGGAGGACCATGATCTCAGGCAGATGTCGGAAGACTTACATTAAGTCTTCTCAAAGCCCCGACCTTAACCCTGTTAAATATTTGTAGAGTAATTGTTTGAAAAGTTGGGGTTGTGCCAGAAGAACAGTCTGTTTCAATGAACCCCACCAATTGTGCTAAGCAGCATGGACAAATATCCAGTTAGATTTAGGCCAGAAGCACAGCTACGAACAGTGTGTGGAAGTATGTTTGTGGGAATCAATGTTTAAGTAGGCTTGTGAATATTTGAGCATAATTTTGACCGTCTGAATTTTAGAAAATTTTAAGTATGTTAAGACTTGTGCAGCCAATTCTAGTTTAGAGCATTTGTAAGACCAAATATAATGTGACATTTATATGCGTTTTGACCATAATTGTGTCTATGTAGATGTTTTGTACAAGACTTCACATTAATTCAAATCTGACTTTATATCACTTTCCTCTTCTGGCATCTATCTGTCTAATTCATCTCAACATGCTACAAAATTTAACCTTGATAGATTATTTTGTTTGCATCTGATCTGCAAAGTCAGCCTGGAAGGGAAACCACTCAGGAAATCACTCATCTTTATCTTCACATTGGTCAGGGGAAAAATAAAAAGTGCAACAAGAGCAGCGGAACATGATTACGTCGCTATATCTGTCATCTTTGGAGGAAAGATTGATGCTGGGATGATCTTTGGGGAATTAAGCCCCCCGACCTCTCAGGTGTTTCCTTTCTGATTCAGTGGATTCTCGGTCAGCCCCATGAGGGCCTTTAAATTGCCTCTCGCTGCTGGGTAAGATTGATTGGGAGGGATACAAATGGCCGCCATCTAATTGTTTAACAGAGACGCCACACATTAGGCCAACAGGATGACACAACCTTGGGTTAATCCTTTTACCAAGTGATGTCTGCAATTCCATCCCTCTCCATCTCCATCAAGACGCCCACCCACCCCAAACCATCTGCCCAACCCCTTCCCTCCTCCTGCTGCTGCTTCTTCAGCTCAATGAAACCCAATCCATGGCTGGTGCTTGAATTCCAGGCCCGTTTGAACTCAATCCCTGACTAAAAGCAGGGGTTTGTCAGGCTTAGCTTGAAGGTTCTCCTCCCTGGAGTCCCCAGTCAAAGTGATGAGAATGTATATAGTGTCATAGATAATCCAATCATAATCGGTGGATTGGGGTCCCCTCATTAATCATCCCACTGTAATTCCTTAAAAGGCAGATGGTTTGGAATAAGTAAGGTTACAGTAATCGCAGAGGGGCAGAGGTCGAAGATTCCCTCCGTTTGGACCCTGAAGAACAGATGTCCGACATGAGGTTACCTGGGAGTTTATGGACATGTTTTTGTTTTAGCTGCTGTAGAAAATAAATTAGCTTTCCTCGAAAGTGCTGGAGACATTTTCTTCTTTTTTTCACTGCAGATCATCTGTCATTCCTTCTTGTCTGATTCCAACTGAGTCCTTACGAGTTTCTCTTGCTTTCAACACTATCTCTCCCATAGCCCTAAATTCCCCTTTGTAACAATGAGAGTGTGCATAACCCAATTTTGGCCCTGTCACACTTCCTGAAGATAAAGGTTTGATTTGTGTGCCGGTGATGCGCCGAGGGGAGGGAACAAGTGTAGGCGGTAATCTGTGCTTTAACCTTCACGTGTTAAAGGCATCTATGTGCAGACAGCGCTGCTGATTGAAATATGGCCTCATTATCAGCTGCAGCAGAAAGAGCTTAAGATAAGATCACACACTGGAGCTTTAATGAAAACCAATTGATTTTCTCTTTTTAAAGCCAAGAAAAAAACATGAAGGTGTTGAGCTCATTTAACTTCATTCAGTCTCTTTGTAGCTATGCAGGTTTTCTCAGGGTGACCTGGCAATCTGCAATGAATGAAGTTAGGAAAAGTGTCTGAGGCAGTTTCATTGAATCACACCATTAGATCAGAAATACACTCCACCTTTGACAATTCATGTGTTGCAACAAATGTGTTAAAACTGTTGCATCATTGTCTGGCTCTGAAATTTGACTTTCTCAGCAGGAGAAATAGTAAGATTAAAAAGTGTTGTGCAAAGGGATAGATAAGACTTTTTAGAGTGTGTTTCTGCCAATTTATCAGCAGTAACAAATTCCTTATCTGTAGTAAGAAGATGTCACAGTGAGATTGTTGAAAAGTTAAGAAATCCTTTGCTGATTTTAGAGATTTAAAACTCAAGTGAAAATTTTTACATCCACAGGATACACCACAATATTAGCCGATAGTAAATGTTTACACTTTCTTAGGAAACTGTTGTCAAGGCTGTTGAAGTTTTATCAGTCAAAAACCAACCATGCTAATGTGGTAAAGTTAATTTGACGGACACTAACGGCTGTATCCATCTGCCTGATCATCTGTGACTCATCAATCTACTCTAAATCTGCCATCTACTCTAAACAGTGGAGCAAATTGATTTCTCGTCAGGCTGTTATTTGTGCGGCGGTGTCAATGATAGAACATTCCTGTGTTTCTGTTGTTCTCATTCTGTAGCCAGGGGAGTCGTTCTCATGAGCTCTCAAACAGGTGATGCAATTTACATCCCACACTGATGTGTGCAAACGCAAACACCGCTTAGCAGAAATAGCAACACACTTAACTACAATTTCTTGCAAAAGCTAAAATTTCTTGCAATGACCATTATAGAATAATTTCACATTGTCTTGTTTTAAATTGCTGATTGTACAAATCTCTCTGATTATTGTTGTGGTGGGATAATTCCAAAACAACTTAAAGAGACTTAGAGTCTTTTCAGACTTAGAGTGGCCTGACAAGTAGCAGCTTATGAGGTAGCTCGACACAGCTGGCTGCCTCAGTCAACACTACCTTTTTTGTTGGAAGATGGACTCTCGTTGGTCAAGAAAACGCTGACAGACTAAGCGTGTTTTCACATATGAGGTGTTTAGTTTATTTAAAATAAACTGTGGTTCACATGTCCTCTTATTTCAGCTTGTTTATGTACTAGGGGTAGACCAAAATAGCCGTACTGAGACAGTTTGCAGCAGGTGGTCTTGGTACGGTTCCAGACTCTAGAGCCCTTTGTGTATGTTTGATTCAGCACAGCTACCAGGTGTACACAACAAGGAAAACCTAAATGCTTTCCCAAAGCCAACTATGTGTTGAATTGTGCCGTACAGTAAACAAACTAATAAACAAAGCATCTTTTTTGTAAGGAATAAAAATCCATTAGGTCTGCTTGTCAAACCATTATTTCATTAAATAGAGAGAACCAAACTAAGGAGATGATGAAGTTTCTTGTGTTTTCTATGAACTCAGAGCACAACATGTTTCCTGCCACCCCAGACACATCTTACCTGTAAACTGGTTGGATATTCTATATGGGTTTTTTTACATATAGAATATGTAAAAAGAAATATACATATGTATATTTTTTTATTAACATATTTTACATATTGGGTTTCTTTTCTCTGTGAAAAGAAACTCAACTATTTAAAAGTTAACAACCTCATCAACCTATTAGAACAAAAATAAACAAACTACAGACCGTGGCAAATGCACAAAACAACGTTTGTGTTTTAGCGTAAAAGTCTAATAATAGAGTTGTATTCCTCAAAATGTACATTTTCATAAGAGATGTTTTAAAATGCTGAAATCATCCAGCTATAATCTGGCAAACTGTTAGCATGCTAAGCACCGATTTAGAGTTGCTTTTAAATGGTAATAAATGAAACATTGACCAACATACTTGATGTGTTTTGATTACTTTAACAATGGCACTTGACAAAATGCAATATCTGTTTTGGGTTTTCACAATGTTTGACTATGTGACGTGTTTAAGCACTTTGAATTGCCTTGTTGCTGATGTGTGCTATACAAATAAACTTGATTGACTGATACATTTTCTACTACTTTTCTCATAATAACTTTGCTAAACTAGTCAGAAGCAACAAACTATACTTCCTTTTTCTCTTTCTTTAATCAGCCCCTTCTCCAGTAACATCCATCCAGGCAAAGGATATCACCAGACACACCATCTCACTGGCCTGGCAGCCACCAGAGCGGTCCAACGGTGTCATCCTGGAGTACGAGGTCAAGTATTACGAGAAGGTAAGTGGTGCTATGAGAGCGTTTTCACACATCGAAGTTTCAAAAAAGCAACTTTTGAGTAACTGATTGTCTCTTTGTCATCCTCAGGACCAGAACGAAAGAAGCTATCGCATCATAAAAACATCATCTAGAAGCACGGACATCAAGGGCCTCACCCCCCTTACCTCTTATGTGTTCCATGTGCGTGCTCGAACTGCCGCTGGCTACGGTGAATTTAGCGGACCCTTTGAGTTCATGACTAACTCCGGTGAGTCTCATAACAGCGCAGCCTCTCCTCAACTTGTCTTGAAGACATCACTGTCATAGAGCAGAACAGGCAGGACACCATGCCAGAGTTGCCACATCATTTTATGAACAATCTCACATTGATAGCATCTTTTATGAGGTTTTCTCCTCATCATTTCAGAGTGATTAATCACAACCTGTTGTCTATAAAACATAAATTATGCTGCTCCCCAGAACCTGACTGGCAACTTATGTCTCAACATCTGTGCCAGCCAGTGTTCAGACTGGAGGTTTTAAGATAGAAGGACCTAGTGACCTTATCTCCAGCTACAGTTCAAAACTTGGCATCAGCTTCTCAGATTGCACCGACCTGGCTGCTGTATCACCCATTACAGTGTCCCGCAGTACAGCCACATAACTGGTTAGTCGCAGAAAGTTATTTAGAATTTTTGAGATTCCATTTTCTGTAGATTGTCTCTTAATGGAGAGCGTCAGATGTTGATGCTCTGAATATAACTTCAACTCTTTAGCATTTCGTATCTATTAATACAATGTTCTCTTGGTCTAGGTGCTATGAAACTATTACAGAAAATTTATGGGTGTTGAAAACACAGTCGTCATTCTGTTGTAGATTTTCTACTGGGCTAAACTGAACTTAGGTTAGACTCTGCAATGGTTTTTTAAACAGAGGAGTTTGTTGGGCTCCTGGAGGATCTGCCTTTTTGTCAGGTCTTATGCAAATGTCTTTCCCATATGTTGCCATATTGTAACTTTCACATCACTTAAACAGCCAACTTCATACTGATGTTTAGGCAGGGCAAATCTTTGTCTTGTAGTAAGTCATTTTTTTATTGATGTAGAAAAAAGATCATGAAAAAATACTTACATATGTCAGCTGTTACAATTTTTTATTTTTGCAGATTGTATATTACGTTATATAGTGTTGTTGCTTTGAAAGGGCATAGTCAAGTTAACTCTCATGAACTAAGACAGATTATGGTCCTTAAACGAAGCCAAAGACGAATTTCTGCTGGTGAAAGCTGCACTTTCTGGAGTCACAGAAATACATTTCCTGACAGAGAATTATGAGCAGATTGTAGCTCATAACTTTAAGGCGTCAGTTATCAAAGTACTTTGGGGTGTGAAAAAACTGCAAATGTATGGAATGGTGGAGGGATGAATGACCTGCATCTGTTTGTTGTTCCCACACATTGAGGCAAGCATTTATTGACATTTATTAAATACATACTAAATATGTAATATGGCGTTTTTTTAAGTTGATTGATTTTAAGATTAAGAAACTGTTGATTTTATTATGCTCTAAATCAGCACTTCAAGTGATTACATTTGCTTGCACTTCTCTGTACAACTATAAAATCAGTTTGACTTTGCTGCTGTTTTACCAAAGTGAGCCTTTTATTTCAGTAACTCCTCGTACTCAATCCAACCAAATAACTGTCTATTATTTCCTAACATTCACTGTCACCTTGTAAAATTCATTGCATGTACATTAAATTAAAGTGACACAGGTGCACTAAAGACCCAGGTGTCCTCTTTGTGATGAAGAGGCACAGCAGGACATGATAATGACACGGTCAAGCACACATCCTAATGGGTCATCATTGTCTCCCAATGAAGCATGCGGAGCGGCCAATTTTGTGGGGAGGACTGTAAAATGGAGGCAGGGGGAACAAACACTGTGCTGGATAGTGGATAGGGGAGTGACGGGAGGATGTAGGAGGAGATCAGTTACTTTGACAAACACACAATGCACAGCAGCTCTTTGATGCATGGCAGCTCGGTCAAGCATAATGATGTTGACTTTTCTCTTTGTCTACCTCTAACATTCCTCACTTTCTACTTCTCTTTTCTTTCACTTCTTCCACTCCCTTCAAATCCTTTTTGCCACAGTCCCAGCTCCCATTATAGGCGACGGGGCAAACTCCACCGTGTTACTGGTGTCTGTGGTGGGCAGCGTGGTCCTTCTGATTATCCTCATCAGCGCTTTCGTCATCAGCCGAAGGTGAGCATCATCCCTTCTTCTCCTCCACTATCCCTTCTGCTTTCTGTCTCTTCCTCATTCCCTGCAGCTGAGGGATGTCTTCCTCAGGGGTCGGAAAAAGCAGCTGTCAGGAAAGTCATTCACAAATATGCGCACATTCACACCGCCAGGCAGCTTGTACAACTGGCTCACGTCAGATGAGTGATGACTTGCCACACCGGAGACGTGATTGACAACTCCGACAGCTGCAGAGATGCAATCAGCGACCCCTCACTCCCTGTCTCCTGCATCCATCCCCCACTTCTCTCCTTCCTTGTTGTTCCCCCCCTCCCTCTATCTCTCTTCTAGCTGTGGTAATCACGGCTGCTGGTTATTTTCCCCTGCTGCGGTTTTCTGCCCGTTAGGAAAAAAAATAAGAATGAGAGAGAGACATATAGACGTGAGAAAGAAAAAGAAAAAGGAAGAGCAACAGGAGGGACATTGAGATAAGCGGGCAATGAAAAGTAGAAGCTAGAATACAGAGAGACTTAGATGGAGAGGCATCAGGTGGATCTGCAGTGACCCAATCTCAGAGTGTTAACCAGGCAGCAGGACAAAGCGCCATCACACAGATGGGATTACATGCAGATGGGCTGTCTCACCTCAGGGTGTTAACCACACTCCCAACGTGTGTGTGTTTGTGTATTGAAGGTGTAAATGTGTGTATTCTTATGCAGGACGAAAAAAAGTTTTGCATGTGTGACTACAGAGAGGAAATATAAATGTCATGTGTGTTGATTCCTGCCTTTGTGTGCCTTAATATGGGCACTAGATCATTGCTTGCATGAGTGTGTTGGTGTTGAGAATGATGATGAGTGAAAGGGGCAGTTGGTTGTGTGTGTGTGTGTGTCCTCTTTTTTTTCCATGAGATTGCCTCTCACTCTCCAGCCAAGCAGGTGGTTGTCTCAGCCCTTTTTTATATGCATGCGATGGCCGCTGTCATTGTGCTGCTGTGGCCAATCTGTGATTGTAGGGAGGGACTGCAATCACATTGCCGTTTACCATCACTGCACAACCATTGCTCGAGGACAATGTCTCACACATGTGGTCATTTCCACCACTGACCTGTACATCAATATGAACACAGATGTCAGGCTTCCTGAGGGATTTTTAGAGCATTTTCGTCTAAGGATTAATTCATAGTTTTTCTTTTTGTCCTCCCATTTTCAAGTCCATCGAGCTGTTCCATCTTTAATGTTCAAGATCAGTTCCAGCTGAATATCACTATCAATCCTGTAAAAAATAAATAAATAGTACATCTTGTAACCCAAACAGGACAATCTACTGGTTGCTAAAAATCCAGCTTTCACTTATTGGTAAATGCAAGAAGGTAACCTCAGTAAAAGACTGAAAGACAGGTATTTTCATTATCAGTATGGTGTTCAAAAGTACCGTGACAGGAAGCAAAAAGATTTAAGCTAGGTTTATAGTTGACACATGGAACAGGGCACAGGGGGTGCCTGCCAAATGGGCCGTCCCCTTCCCTGGCCCCGCTTGCTATTGCGGCAACGCTTTGGGTACCTCTGAACTTAAAAGCACGACTATAACTCAGCATATCTGGACTTCATTCAGACTGCAAGAGAGTCAGACTTTGAGAGATAACAGGATGTCTAAGCAGAGCACAGCAAATAGCTCTGTTTTCTCCTTTCAAACTTAATAATAATAATAATATTGACTTTCTTTGCAAATAAAAAAACTGCAAGGTTTATGTTAAATCATAAAGAGACTCAGGTAAGGCTTAAACCTACAGTCATATTCAATACATTTGGAAATATGTTTCGGTGAGGCTTGTCTGTCAGATTAAAAATGCTTTTTGGAAATAACCTTTAAGCAGATGTTAAATATAGTTTTCATTAAGCCCAAAATCCTGTATTAAAATGTTTTATTGGTCTGATGAAATATTATAATTTATTGTTTTGATTGCTAGAAAATCATCAGAAATAGCAGAAACAGAGGCTTCAAAACATCAGTCTTTATATAATTTATTTATATAAAGTACTTCGCTTAATGAATTGATTTATTGAAATATATTCTATTTCTTTGAATATTAATCTGTATTGTTTATGGTATTCTAACAGAACATCAACCTAAGGTAAAAATGCTATGGTTTACAGTATTTAGGCAAAGGTTTAAGACAAATAATCTTTTGTTTCCAATAATCAAATTAAGTCCAAAATTTGGCCTAAATTTTTTTTATTTGAAAATAAAATAAATAAAATTAGATTTACCTCATGCTCACTTGAGTGTTTATGTGGTGTGGCAAACTTCAGAAATATTATTGCAGGCATTCTACTGTGCTTGTAGTTTTTTACAGGCTAGCTGAGGCACGTTGACTGTAACTCTGAATATGAGACATATTTGTGACACATTTTGAAAACCTAACATGACTGATTGTCCTGTGTTTTTTTTTTTTTTGTCCCCAGAAGGAGTAAATACAGCAAGGCCAAGCAGGACTCTGACGAAGAGAAGCACTTACACCAAGGTAACTCATAGTTCGCCGTCCACCTACGCACTCTGTAATTGAAAACCATTAGTGCTGTCAGGTGTGCTCGTGTGCATGCACTCTAAACCACAAACGAGTCCCATAAAATGGGGAGAAAAACAAACTATTTGGAAGTTAATGTACTTGCTTGCTAACATGTTTCAAACACCTCATTATCAAGTCATCAGCGTTGTTCTTTGCGTGCCAGAAGAATTTCAAGTTAATGAGCTCCATCTTCATCAGAGTCCACCACTATGACTTGAAAAGCAATAGAGTCACAGTGTGAAGTGAGGTATGGAGGGAAGTGAGGAGGAGAAAGAGGAGGAGGAGAAGGAGAGGATCCAGAGAGGAAGGCAGTGTAGCCTGCAGCGTGATGGAAATAAAGAACAGATGGAGGGCGGAGAGCAAAGTTGCCTAAATGAATGAACCTCACCCTTTCTTTTTCTGTTTTTGCTTCTTTCCCTTTCATCCTTCCTTTTCTCAGGAGTCAGGATATATGTTGACCCCTTTACCTATGAGGACCCGAATCAAGCCGTCCGGGAGTTTGCCAAAGAGATTGACGCTTCCTGTATCAAGATTGAGAAAGTTATTGGTATTGGTAAGGAAAAAAGCTTTGTTTGGACTCTTTAAATGCTTTCACTTTATTTTTAGAGCAATATTAAAACAATGCTAAAAGACATTTATTATACCTTCAGACAAGTCACGAAACAGAAAAAAAAATCAACACAAGCTAAATATTCTGTCTGTGCTATTCCTGTGGCCAGAGAAAAGTCATCCAATGACAAAATAATAAAGCGAAAGAATCAATATCCATTTCCTCTTCTTTTTCTGCTCCAATGGATAAGAGAAGGAGGAGGCCAAAAGGGGATTAAAAAGACCCTGATCAATGTTAAAAGTGGACCCCTTCAGACCTGCAGACACACACACACACATACACGCAGACACAAACACTTTTTGATTTGATTTATAGTACGTGAATCAGAACGTTCATTTATCATTGCGCCACATCTTGAATGCAGCCTGTGTGTTCTCAGGAGAGTTTGGTGAAGTCTGCAGCGGTCGCTTGAAAATGCCTGGCAAGAGGGAGATCTGCGTGGCCATAAAGACGCTGAAAGCCGGCTACACCGACAAGCAGAGGAGAGACTTCCTGTCTGAGGCCAGCATCATGGGCCAGTTTGACCACCCCAACATCATTCACCTGGAGGGTGTGGTCACCAAATGTACGTTCAGTATGTGGCTGTTTCCTTCTTTTAGCATTAAAATAGGACTCAGATGGGAGGGAGGGATTGTAATGAAACTCAGCTCCCACACTCAACATTTACACACACAGTTACTGTTATATCATTATTAGAGGCACAGAAAGGTCATTCATTTCTGCTGTCTCCAGTAAAAAATCTAACAATAAATCATAATAAATTACATATTTCAGGGAAGGTGATCATGGGGACTAACCGGTTTCTGGCACCAGCTAATGGTATGCATTTCTGTGCTGATATTTGACAGCATGTACAATAATTGAGTATGTGCAATGCCTTGCAAAAGTCTCAGTACCCTTTTAAATTCTTCACATTTTGTTTTTTTACGAGCTCAAACTTAACCGCTAACTGAGCACGGCGATGTCGTCCATCAAATCTAACAACTTGGGCAAGAGTAACATTAATTAGAGAGGCAGCCATTGTTGAGATGAAGCAGAAGAAGCCCTGATAGCAGTTTGCTAAAACTGTAGAAAAAAAATGTAGAAAACGCAGCAAACATGGAAGAAAGTGCTCTGATCAGATTAGACCAAAATTAAACGTTTTGGCCTACATGCAAAATGCTATGTGCAGCAGAAAACCAACACTACATCTCACGTTGAAAACTGGATCCTCACCATGTTACTTCATTTTGTCAGCATCATGGATTTCTTTAGTAGGGACACAGAAGCTAGTCAGAAGTGATGCTAAGATGGATGGAGCGAAGTACAGGACAATCCTGGCAGAAAACCAGTTAGTAGTTCCAGAAGACTTTCAGCACGACAAGCAGCCAGAGATATAGAGGGATTTTTTTTAGATCCGATTTGGTTTAGTTCATGCCTAAATTCAACTGAGAATTCAACTGAGAATCTGTGACAACTCTTGAAAATGTCCCCAAATGTTTTCTGTCAAATCTTTCTAAGATTGAGCTACTTAGCGTGAAAGAAAAAAAGCCTCTAGCGGCAGAGCTGGTACATACCTTCAAAGACTTGCAGCCGTAATTGCAAGGAAAGGTGGTTCTACAAACTGTTGGTATAGGGGGTTGAATACAATTCATCTCTTCAAACTATGCCTCATTTTCCTTCTACTTTGCTCTTTTGTACTGATTTATGTTGGTCTATCAAATGAAGGCCCATTAAAATACATTGTTGTTTGTGGTTTAACATGATAAATATGAGGGAAAAAATACAGAGGTGTGAACACTTTCGGAACACACAATATATGTGTGCTGTATGGTAGAGGTAGGTTTTGTCCAGATGGATTGGGTCCTGCTTTGGGGCGGGGGAGGCAGTGTTAGAGGTAGCTGGGTATTAGAATAGGGGTGTGTTGGGGGGCTAATGGGTCCAGGAACAGGCCCTTCAGCACAGCTCCAGACTCATTAATCATGGTGTCAGCTGTAAATGTGTTTGGGGTTAGGGAGTGATACCCTATCCCTTCTCTATCTGCTTCTGCATGGTCACAGAACACCGGCCAAATTTCTCTCCCTCTGCCCTTGGCACTCTCCTCCTCTCTCTACTTCCCCATCTACCCCCAGTCCCCTTTCACACCTTCGCTTCATGGTATTTGTGAAGCTATAGGTGAGTACGTGTGCAAACATGTAGGAAAGTCTTTTTGGCAGTTACCATAGCTGATGGCCAGCCTGGCGTAGATGGATGAAGTGTCTGAATGCATTGCGACACAACAGCCCAGCCATATCTTAGCTAGATAACACTGTCTCTACCCCTGTCATACTCGTTTGCCTTCACACACGCACAGCAACGGTGACATGCACGAACACAAGCACACTCTTTGTCCTGCTGTAGCTGAAAGTGCACAGTGGCACAAGCAGAATTGCTTATCACCTATCACAACGCTCACCACGCAGAATGACCTCTCAGACCCAGACAAAGGGAGAAAGACAAAATAAAGGGAAATAAGAGCGAGGAAGGAGAAGAAACTGCAGAGGAGTGGTGGCCAAGAAAGGTGCAAACAGTTGTAGAGAGGAATAGGCAGGGAAGTAGTTAGGAGCTGAGAATAGAGAGAAAGCAGAGAATGGAGGATTGGATAGTGGTGGGACTACTGAACCGGCTGAGAGATGAAGAAAAAACAGATGATTTGCATGGCAGTGACAAAGGCCGACACGAACGCCAAGGCAAAGAGAACATCCGATAACTCCCACTCTCTCCACCCATACTTTTGAGAGCTTGATACAAGGTTTGGGCAAGTGAGTCCTTCACACTTGAGAGTGTCAGTGGAATCTATTAAAAATCCATTATTTGAATTGCATTCCACTCTCCATTACAATCAAGATAAAAGGAATTCTCAATTTGGCCTCAGTTTGCTGGCATGTCCAACTGAGCCAATTAAGGCTTATTAATAATGGAGGAACTCCAAATAGGCACTAAACTCCATAAATGTGCAAAGATCTGTCACTGAAGACTGCTGGCTGCAGTCCACCATCCTGAAGCATGTGTATACTTAGTGTTTCTATGATGTCAGTGTGTAATTAAAATCTAGCCTCCATTAGAGCTTGAAATCAGATGTGATATGTTTCAAGGCTGATTTACATAAAGTTGGAGAATGCTAATTTCCAACCGATCTGCTCTTAAAAGCAGATTGTGGTGAGGTGCAGGCGTTAGAGAGCCAGCAACTCCCCCAGCGTTGCACCCCCTGTTGCGTTTTCCCCAAACTCCAGGGTTTTGTTGGCAGGTGATAATCGGCCCTCTGATGCAGCCCCTCGCCCAGAGTTCATTGCCAAAGGCGGCAGGGCGTATTCAGTAAACAAGGAATTAGCATGCAAATGGGCTGGAGGGAAGAGGGTGGGACTGGGAAGGCGAGAGTTTAAGGTCGCAGGTCAGACGCTCCTCAGAGTTTATTGCACAGCTGTCAATCACCGGCAGCCCCAGGCCAGGGGCTTGCAACAAAGAGAACAAAGATGGCCGACAAAGAGGGCCCCCACTTCTCCTCCAACTTTAGTTCCACTTCCTCTTTTTGGGCATCACTGGAGTCCCCCATAATTAAGAGAGTGCCAATCATGCAGCATGTAAGGGGCTGACTGACGGCCTCTTGGTGTGGCTGGAAGCCTGCTTTGGGGCCGAAGAACTTCACCTTGAAGACCCTAGTTTCTAGTTGCTCAGCTGGCTTTCTGCTCCTTTTCTCATTCTGTTGGGTCACAAAACTTGTCCAAGCAGCAAGATTTAATTAGCTTTTTTCTTCAAATAACTAAGCTTTTTTAGTGCGTTGATAACTCCTCAACTTTTTTACATTTTGTCACTTTACAACGACAAACCTCAATGTATTTTAGTGAGATTTTTTGCGCTAGACTAACACAAATGGGGATTCTTATGTTCTTTTTTTTTAGAAACTGGCTTTCCTCTTGCCATTTTTCCGTATTGGGAACATTTGTGAGTAGTTGTCATTTTAAATGAGTCTACTACCCGAGTTATTGATCTCTGAAGCTCTTCCAGAGGTACAATTGGCCTTTGGCACACATCTTCCTTATTTATAATACCATTTACATCCAGAGCTCCAGATTCCACTGCCCTGCTGGAAGTGGAATCTTCACAGTCTCTCGCAGCTGCTTACAGGTTATCCGTCAGGATTTCCACCATATTTAATGTCTCACACTCAATTCTATCTCTGCTGAAGAAAAACATCGGAACATCATAATGCTGCCACCACCACAATGTTCCAACTGGGAGGTGGTGGACAGTGTTCAGGAGTAGGCATAAAACATCATAGCAGCGTTCACCAGAGTTCATTAAGTATCCTCAGCTCCTCACAGAACACTTGTATTTTTTACAGAGATTAAATTAACGTTTCCTAGTTATTGGTTTTATGAAGACAACTTGGTTGCATTTGTTTTTATTTATTTAGGGATTTTAGAGTAAAGTAGGCTGGAGGAAAATGGTTAACACACTGGTGCGGGTCGAGATGAAATGGATGACTAAAAACAGAATACAAAGGGTGTGGAGTAGAAATTTGCAGCTTGTTGCCACTTTGCTGATGGACACAACCCCTCCAAACCCTCCAAACACACATACAATCATGTTTAACTCCCCTTCCTCCCGTCCTCCCTCATTTGTAGAGACCAACTTTAAGCAGGGATCCACCGGGAAACGTCCTCCTGTTCTGCCGTCTGCCTCGGCTCAGATAAAGAAGCAGCTCCCCGCCCCCTACAGAAAAGAAAAGGTGAAAAGAGGAGTGGCAGGGTTCAAAGGGGAAAAGTGTCTGAGCGAAAAACGCTGAAGAAATAGGGGAGCTATCCGAGAGTGACAGATGCGTTGAAATTTGACAGAGAAGAGAGAGGGCAAAGGGGCAGCGAGTGACATAAGTATGGAGTCTGGGGGGATTCTGGGTGTTTGACTGCAGTCAGACTTTACACAATGTGTCCAATGTCACTTCATATTTGCATAAACACAAGATGGTGTGAGTTTTAATGTGTGTGTGGCGGGGTTTTGTTTTATTGGGCACATTTTTGAATGTGCAGGGAGACGTGATGGTCGGGGAGAGCTAATTAAGTCACCATGGGACCAAGATGGACGGCCTGACTGTCAAACATCCTCACACACTCGCATGCATACACTCCCTCAACATCCCGCCTGCTGTGTGGAGCTGCGATGTGCATCGTTTGCCACCATAATCATCTGCCGTTGCTTCTCCCTTCTCTCTCTCTCTTTCTTTCTCCAGGTAAGCCGGTGATGATTATCACGGAGTACATGGAGAACGGATCGCTGGATGCATTCCTGAGGGTCAGTCATGCGTTTCTGTCCGCACACACTTGTGCACGGGTGTCGGTGTGTGACATGACTGTAGCGATGCCATCTTATCTTTGTAATGTCATCCGCTGAAATAACAAGTGTTGGTTCACAAACACCGACCCTAATCCTTATCCGCTTTGATCAACTCATGCTTTTCCTGACAAGGAGGTTTCACCTCTGTTTTTCAGGTTCACTACACGCGAGGTGCTCACTGATCCTAGGCAATACACAGAACATGCTGGGAAAGTCAGCTGACATTTAAAAGAGGAAAATGCAAAGACTAGTGACTGCTGCAAATACCTTAATGCATTAGACATTTTAAACAAAAATACATAACATAACCTAAAAGTAGCTCCTTTTTCTGCAACATATCGAGTATTAAAGTTGTAACATTGCAATTGTGATTGTCAATTTTTGGTATTTTTTATTCCTTTATGGGATAATTCATTCAGAAACACAAGTGTACTAATATGGCAAAGTCGGGGTAATACAAGATTCTGCAAAGTTAGGGTTACCAACACCCTTAAACTTCTCATCAAAACTTGAGATGCAATAGAAACTTACTAGAATTTTATTCAGTTGTATGGAGCGTACAGTAAAACGTCGATGCTGTTGCTGTTTAGTAAGAGAATGGTATCACAGTTTTCTCATTCATGCAAAAAACAAAAAAAAGACACAAGAAAAATTTACTTGTTTGGGAATGTTTCGAGTTCCTAAAACATGTCAGTCAAGAATAGTTTGGAGAATGTGGGTTAAAATTTGATTTGAAACCAAATGCTAGAAAATTTCACACCACTTGCAGTGTACATTTTGGACAATGGACCAAACTCCTGATCGTTGTCATTATGTCATCGTCATGCCCGATACAGTAGATGGTCTTGTGTCGTGCCATCACAAGAACGTACCCAGTAGACCTACCCAGCAGGTTGTTCTGTATACGTGTGAGATAAAGCAGAAAAAAATGATATATGCGAGTACAAAATGTTGCTTTTGTTACAAAGAGGCAAACCAGGTTTACACAATTCTCAGATTTTCACATTTCAAAAACACAAAACCAATCCATCTTCTCCGGTGGTTTTTGTTTTCTTTTTCTAGTGACTCAAAGTCCTGATATCTACAACAGTGGCAATTTCCTTTTTTTGCAGAAGAATGATGGTCGCTTCACAGTCATCCAGCTGGTTGGCATCCTGCGCGGCATTGCATCAGGCATGAAGTACCTGTCAGACATGAGCTACGTTCACCGCGACTTAGCCGCTCGCAACATCCTGGTGAACAGCAACCTGGTGTGCAAGGTGTCTGACTTCGGCATGTCACGAGTGCTGGAAGACGACCCGGAGGCTGCATACACCACCAGGGTGAGTGTGTGAGCGTGGGTCTTTTGCATCCGTGTGCCCAAATGTGTATGCGCCGGTCACCTTATTTGTCAGCTTTAATTAATCAGCCCGGCATCCAATTACAGGGAGGCAAGATCCCCATTCGCTGGACGGCCCCAGAGGCCATCGCTTACAGGAAGTTCACCTCAGCCAGTGATGTGTGGAGTTACGGCATTGTCATGTGGGAGGTGATGTCATATGGCGAGCGACCATACTGGGACATGAGTAATCAAGACGTAAGTCTGAGGATACATGATTATGTGTAACAGCTCGTAAATAACAGACAGTCTGAATTAGTTTTATCATTTCACCTTAAACATTAATTAAGATAAGAATGTACAACATGCAGCATGACCTGGTTTCTGTGACATTTATATTCCACTTATGATAACAAAGAGTTGAATTTCTTTTAAACAAAATGTTTTTTCAAAGAAACGTACAGTATAAGTAATTACATTTCCTGTAAAAAAAAAAAAAATACCAGAATCCTGGGAATTAACAGCAGCATCCATCTACTGTTTTGCTAGGTGATCAAGGCTATTGATGAGGGCTATCGGCTGCCTCCACCCATGGACTGCCCTGTGGCTCTCCACCAGCTCATGCTGGACTGCTGGCAACGAGAGAGAGCTGACCGGCCAAAGTTCGGACAGATCGTCAACATGCTGGATAAGCTGATCCGCAACCCCAACTCCCTGAAGAGGACTGGGGGAGAGACTGCAGTCAGGTGACGGAGCGAGACCGCAGAAAATGTGATGCTGGGATGATGGTTTTTATAAGACTAGCTCTTGATCCACACAAGGGTAATGTTGATGCTGAAAAAGATGCTAAGGTTGTGCATACTTAAGTTCAAATTATCAAAAGAGAACCCAATTTAAAGCTGCAGGTTATTGATAAGATGGGAGTCCCATTTTTTAATTTGCACCAACCCATGCAAGGGACACAATAGGAACACAGTGCTGTGGTTGAACTGGGCCAAATTTAAGATTTCTGTCCAACAAATAAAACACACACTGCACACCACCCAGTTTGACTGAGCTTGAGCTTTGTCACAAAGAAGACCAATGAAAAGCCTTTATTTTCTAGACAGCACTTCAACCACACAATGGCAAAACACAGTTGTTTGAGTTTAAAATATGTAATTAATTACGTTCTAACCACTAAACTCACATCATGCACTCACAATATATTATGTAGTTAGTATCTGGCCGCACACGCCGACACACGCTCACATCTACGCTTTTTATTCACATCACCATTAAACATTATCCAGCAGCATTTTGCGGCTGTTTTCCGCACAGATACCCTCCCTAATGGATTTCTCTGCATACTCGCGTTAATGGCGCTGTACATTCAGGAATGCAGCCGCTCTAACAGGGGGGGGAGAATTACGATGTAACAGCAAGTTAGAAACAAACACGACCCTGCAGCTCCGCCACCATTACTCTCCGGCGGCTAAAAGCGTTAAGAATGACCTGTGTGTGTTTACAGACTCGGCGCAGAGCAGCGGGAGTCTGTTTGACTTTAACGAGTGTGTGAGCGCACGCGAGCGGGTTGCGCAGACTCACAGTCATCTAATGGGACGAGGGGAGAGCTAGGAGGGATTCCTCGTGGAATAATTAGCGGGGCTGGATCCTATAAATGAGGCCTTTTGCAGTTACGGACCAAGAAGCTTGTGTGGTTTTAAAGGGTTCTCCACACTCATTCTGTTCCCACCTAATGAGTGGAGGTGACTTAAAGGGTTCAACGTTACCTTACTTCACCTCAGCATAGGTTTTTTTTTTATGGAAGAGAAGATCATAAAAAGGGCTAGAGAATATGGAACGGTGAGAAAGTTACCAGAGCGGGACGACAGTGAATAAGTCATTGCCTACGTGTAGATTTTTCATGGTTGAGAGGACTGTTTCAACAGAAAGGAGAGAAGCAGCAAAAAAAAAGAAGGGGTGGGCGATTCGATGATGAATATGGGAAGGTGGCCGGGGACCCAGCTGTGCTGTAAAATCCACCTTCGTGAAGGGGTTATGTGTTTTGTGTAAAATAAGGATTAACTAACAGTGTCGGTCACATCAGGGAGGAACTGTGTTGAACTTGGCCTGCGTTCTGGTAGCACCCACAAGGCAGGGACGCAAACCAGAGGCGACCCTGACAGATGTGCGCTTTCCCTCAAAGCAGAACAGCTAAAGAGAAATGTAGCGTGGTGATTTTCACAGCCTGTGGGTACTTCTCCATCATCATACAGGATGTAATATTCATCATACAGCAGAATGAGAAATATTTTTTCGTGTAGCACTGATATTGTACAGAGCTGTGGAGTATTTCCCCCTTACACACTTCTCCTCTTTTTAGTTTCTTGCACTCTAAAATGTTTCAGATCAGCAACACAATCTCTGTGTCAGACAAAAATAAGCTGAGTAAATAAAAAGTTCAGTTTTCAAATCATCATTTTCTTTATTATGGGAATAAAAGCTACTCAAACCAACCTGGGTCTGCATGAGACTCTGATTAAACCTAATAACTGGCCACAACCATCGCCATCAAGTGTTTGGCATAACTGGCAATGAGCCTTTTACATTGATTTGGAGAACGCTTTAGAGTATGAAGTTGCTGCAATCTAATTTTAGTTCAAACTAAGTAAATTTTCTGGAAAGAACGTTATGCCGGCAGACTGTCTCGTCAGTCAATTGAATATTTTACTCTGAGGGATCATCAAAAGGTTTTCTGGTAAATGTGAGACTCGTGTTTGTGTTGTTTTTGTTTGTCACTGGTTTTCATCTCTGGAATATGTGTACGTTTATATTTCAAGTCAAAGTTTCAAGTCAGTTTGCAAACTCCTTTAGAAGTTATAGTTTTGGATTTATGACTTGGGCACAAGATTCAACACAGATAATAAGAACAGCGCTCAAGTGGAAGATGATGGAATTTGCTAAAATACAAAAGGACAAAAATAAATAGTCTGTTTTTTTCTGTCTTCCACCCACTTCAGGCCCAACACCACCCTGCTGGAGCCAGGGAGCCCTGAGGCATCCTCCGCAGTGGGCACAGTGGAGGACTGGCTGCAGGCCATTGGCATGGAGAGATACAGTGACAACTTCACTGCAGCCGGCTACACCACTCCTGAAGCTGTGGTCCACATGACACAGGAGTGAGTACAAACGGGTAGTAAAATTGATTGATAATAATAATTTACAATTTTTTTTAAAGTTTCTGTGATTTTAAATAGCTAGCAAAACCCTTAAACCCATCCTTTAGCAATGATCACACTTGTTGATGAAAAAATAATCCACACCTCTAAGACATGAAAGAACTTGATGTTCCCCATAATGCACTTCATGTCTGTACCTCTGTGTTTTTAATACATGCAGACATGACAAAAATGTCACGAGCTGGAGATATTAAATTCTGCATCTTTATTTGCTTCCCACATAGCCTGCTAATTGGTGACAACATATAACATTTATTTCTGCTATGTATTTAAAATATATTATGGTTTTTCAATAAATGAAGCATCGATATATAGCTTTATATTCATCTATTTGAACACATTCTTGTCTTTAATCTTTTTCTTTTTTTTTCTACCATTAAGATCATAGAACAAGTTTTGCTTGCTTGTAAGAAAAAAATACTTATACAACAGAGAAACTGTTTAGCCAATTCCCATGATGTAAAATTCATTATCTAGATTTTTTTTCTGTTTTCCTCTAGCGTTCTAAACTTTCTTTCCTTATATTTTTTTGCAGGGACATGGGACGCATAGGCATCTCCTCTGCTGCGCATCAGAACAAGATCCTGACCAGCGTCCAGAGTATGCTGTCCCAAATGCAACAGATCCAAGGCAGAATGGTTCCTGTCTGAGAGGAGGAAGCAAAGGAATCAAAAAGACTTTTTTTTTCTTAAAAAAAGAAAGAAAACATAATAAAAAAAATGTTAAATATAAAAAAGAGACAAATAAACTATGAAGAAATAGTTTACCTCATCAGTGCACTTTAAATTGGATCTAAAAGAAAACAAGACCTTGATGAAGAAAAAAAAAAAAGATGTCTAAACTGGCACTTTTTCAAAAATCTGACCTTTACCTTTCCCTATTTGTTGTTTTGGAGAATGGAACACTTCTGTCTGCAGAATTTTTTGGATTCATGGGGCGGGCGGCTGAAAAAGTGCTTCCAAGAGGCCAATCTGGAGTGCCTTTAAAGGTCTGGAAGGAAGGAGGGAGGTATTGGGATCTGACATTTCTTCCTCCTCTTGGGCAAACAGTTATCTCTTGGAACTTTCCCTCTGGAATACTCCAAGGAACAGACTTTTTGAATTTCTTGTGACTGTGTTTATAGTACATGACTTGTTTCTGCGGGACTCAAAGGCTGCCCCGGCCACCGTTGTTCTCTTTCTCTCCGTCAGCTGGATCTGTTTGATATCTCTTGGAAAGTGGTGGATGGTACCTGTGAATATCTCCGAGGTTGAGAGCTGCAGTCTTTGGGGAGATGCTGGTGCAGTGAAAGCTTATTTCGAGGAGGTTTTTTTTTTGTGGTCTTGCCTCTCTTCAGACCTTGATTTTCTCCCAGAATGCCAGATTTTGCTGCCCACTGGGCGTTACTGAGAATGTCTTTGATCTTCCGAAGGAGACTTCCCACACCCCAGTCTTCCCAAAAACAATCCCTCCTTCGATAAACACACACTTTGGATTCTTCCATTTGTCTCCCATCGGAATCAAAGCCCTCACCTCACCGCTACTGCAGGAGCTACGGACTATTCGTAACCACTCTGAACGGAAGCTTGTTCGGAACGCCTGCATTGGTTGCATAAACCGGAGGCAAGATGATGGATTTTACTTTCTCTCAAAAGGACAATGTGGATATAAATGGAATCGCAATCATCAGCTACAAGAAAAGAAAGGAAAAAAAAAAAAAAAACAAGAAAATATTGGAGGATTACTGAAGCTGTCATCAAGGTGAGTACTTTTCCATTCTGCTGCCCAAACCAACAAACGCATAAAGAAACTAAATTAGTCTTTCCTTTGTTGTGGTGTTGAGTTTCTAATGTCATGCATGTGTCGCTACAAAGTGAGAATCACCAGACCTCCCCAACACTGGACCCTGTGCTCCAGAAGCCGTGTTAATTAACACGCAGGTTGCACCACCTCAGGCAACCGGAGCAGATCAATAGGCACTGTTCTGTGATCAGTCTGCAGGCCTGTTGCCTCTGGCATCTTAATGAGAAGAATTAATCAGCAGCTGACACCCAGTCAGCCAAACAGAGCTTTGGAAAAGGGCTTGGAAAATTTAAAGCTCTTACCACGAGGTGCAGCTTCGGTCTCGGTGTGTTTTGGTGAATAACAGTGATGTCACAGTTTCTCCTCTTGCCTGTACTCTCTTGAGAAATGTGCTTTTTTTTTTTTAAATGAGTTCAGTTAATTAGGATGGTAAAATACAGATTTAGCTTACACAGCCAGTTGATTCTCTACTGAGCTCCATAAGCACTTTCTCAAGTCGGAGCTCCAATATTATTGGATGCGTATAAAAGATTTTTTTCCTTTTTTTTTTTTTTAATGAAAACACCACTGTTACCCCAAAATGACATTCTTTGCTTCAATTCTCTAGTGAGCATTTGAGATTTACTTCATGCAGATGTGCATTTTTGCCCTATTAGAGTGAGCTTTTGTTATATTTTTTTAAAATGGAAATTGTTAAGTACAGCGTAAAGTCTTTGTTTACTTATTAGCCATTTATAATGCCATTTTATTATTAGTGGGATGGTAAACATATGGTGACTTTTACCAGATAACAAACTTGGCCAATTGCTTTTTGACAAAATGAGGGACTCCTATTCAGTTTTTGTTAAAAGAACTGACTGAACACATTAAGAATAAAAAAAAATTAACCCATTAAAATAAAACCTTAAGGAACAGCATGCTTTCGCTTTAAAGATGCACATGTTTGACATTTGTTCCATTTTTTTTTTTTTTTTTATCTACAAAAATTTACAGATCCCTCTTCTATAAACATTTGAATCCATTGATTTTTAATTAAATATTGTATATTTATGCTGGGCAAGTGAAAAAATCCCTGATTGTTTCTAATTAAGGGAAAAACATTACTCACAAGGGCTTTAAGAACGAAACGTTTGACTCCTAATAGGCTGGCCATCAGTATCACATTACGTTCCTGTTCCTATTGTTTTATGTTTTCCTGTAACTGCAGATATTAACATGCTTATTTTACTGACGTACAGCACAGAGATCAGTACACTGCCAAAAGTATCCAATCTTTGCAATTTTAATGAGAAGCTTTGACCTGGGCTGAATTCAAGAAAAGTGAAGTAGAAATCAAAAAACATTGCAAAATGGAAAAATTGCAAAATAGAAATTGTTAGAGAATCATTTACCTAGTTATAGGTGATACTAATTTCACCACAGGCACTTTTGTAAGAAAAAAAAAAAAAAACAGGATTTGGATTTTTTAAATGTTAGATTTTGTGAATTGTAGCAGCCATATTGGGTCTAACTGGAGATGGACATTTATTATACCGTTTATAAATGTAATGAAAACATTTGGTTTTTTGTTGTTAGTCTGAAAATACCAATGATGAAGTTGTTGTTGCAGTTGTAACTTTTACTATTTGTGGTTTCATGAGAGTCTCAATAAATATCAATTAGTCTAAAAATAGGCTTCAACGCAGTTACTGTTTGTATTTTAATTATAAAAATCCCACTTCTTTAAGTAAATGGTGCCCTATAGAAACCTATTTAAAAACTGGGAGTAACATGAAGTCACAATAACACTTTGTCCTCAGTTTTATCATTTTCACAAAACATTTTGAATCCTTCTCGCCCATCCATAGCCTCCACATATTAGTGTAGAATTGTGAAGAAATCCTGAAAGCAATAGTTGGATAAGCAGCTGTTTGTTTTAGCTTATTTTAAAACAACATAAACTGTAATTATTATGAATATGGTCTCTATTAAAAACAATTGTAGTTTAGTATTCCACTATTTTCTGGACCAAACAAGTTTGTAGGTTATCATTTCATCTGATCCGCAGATTGTGAGTTCACCAGGAAAATTCTCAAACGACGACGAAACACAGAAAAAGCACAGGAACGCACCGTCTTCGGTGATGTTGAACAGGTTTTTTTAATCACCAGTGGCCTTTATTTGAAAGTAATCTGACAGGAAGGGAGCAGAGAGAGCAAAGGCACAGAGGACGGGGCACTCGCTCCATCCTCTGTGTCACGCAACAACATGGAGGACAGCTCCATGTTGTTGCACAGCTGACAGCCTGATCTGCAGAGTAGCAGCTTAGCGAACCAACAGCACCTTAGCGCAGCAACATGCTCCTCATTTGACTGCAAATTTAACAACGATTTGAATCTTGTTAATCTGCTAGCATTGCGTCACACAGATATAAAGTTTGTGTCTTAAATAGCTATTAGCTAACAAATTTATTTCTTCACTTTTCTCTGTGCATATTCAAATATTTCTTCGTGAGAAACTGTTAACGACTGAACAAAAGAGTTATTACAGCTTGCCACTATATCCTGCTCCAGCAGCACCGGCTCAGAGTTATCAAACACAGATGCTGTGTAGCTGCCTATTTGTGTGCCTCTGATTTGTGCCAATAAATCAAGGACGCATATCGAATATCACACACATACACTTTGCATTATCTCTGCCTGGCACTCTCTGACACTGGACTTTTTGGCCAGGGAGTCCAGTGTGCCATCGAGCTGCAGAACAGCATAGTTGGTTGGAATTAGATGCAGAGTAGAAACAGTTTACACTGAAAACCGCCGTGACTGATGCAGCTTCTCAGAACCTTCCTCTCTGTCTTTCTCCCCAGATGCTGCCGTCCGTCAATAACACGGGAATCTTGGCCTCGTTTGCCACGAGTGGATTGTTTTGCCGCTCTTCCTCCTTCTTCCACGTCGTCCTGCTTCCTTCTCAGCCTCTCCTTTCGGGGCGTCTCCTCCACCAATGAGAAGACAAATCAATTCACACACGCCTGGGATATTCACCGTAGCAGCATCTCGGCTTGACAGTGTAGCCACCCCTGTGGTTGTAGCCATCCGGCGATGAGTTGGAGTTGCTATGAATGAATTTAACAGCTTAAAAAAAAACTAAAAAAAAATGAAGAAGAAGAAGAATGTAATATAACAGAGAAAACCTGCTTCGGTGGATAAAATACTTTTTTAATTCACTTCAATTGTGTTTTTTTTTTTTATTATTTGATCTCTTTGCATGTAGAGTAAATAGGGTTTAATTTGAGAGTGAGAATGAGATGTGTGTGTGTGTGTGTGTGTTCTCTGATTGACATTTGTAATTGTGTCTGTTTTCATGCCACTGTTGAGAAGGGAGGAGATAACAGAGCTGTATAGTTTTTGATATTAAAAAAATGAAAAAGCCTGGACTATATTTTTTTTCTTTTTGTGTCATCTGTAAAAAGAGAGAACATAAGGTGTGTTGCTCACGTCATGTACGCTTTCCTCAGCAACAGAATTTAATGAACAGCTTTTCTGGAGTGAAACCCATTTGGAGCGGCGTGCAGTTGGACGCGTAGAGACACAACCGAGACACTAAACGTCTCCAGTGCATAGAAAAGCATATTGGAGTTTGGACTCTCCGTGCTCGATATGAGTCATGGAGGAAACACTTTCTGGATGCGAGAATGGGCGCGGTCAAAAATGACGCACCTGGACAGAACAAAGGATCAGAGGGCGAGGGAGAGGGGTATGTCTAAAGAGGATTTGTTTAATTTACCGGAGTACATCATAAAGCTACAGGTTGACCACAATGGACTATATTCATTTTCTTCCTTTTCTCTACAAATTATATACTCAAGTGAATGTTTCTGAACTCTTGAGAAACAATTCATATACAGTAATAGAACACCTCCATCCTTAATAGAGTTCTGCAATCCTTTCTAATTGTTTTCCTTTTTTTTTTTTTTTGGGGGGGGGGGGGGGTTTTTTTTTTTAAAAAAAACTCTTTTTGTCTTGCCTACCTTCCTTTTCGACGGGGAGGCAACACGAACTC
>CAEGAE010005508.1:0-21054 GCA_903067095.1 Girardinus metallicus | reverse complement strand
GTTTCACTCTGCATTACCACAATGCTTTGTCCTCTGCTGAACACTCAGTCATTGCAAAGCAGTGATTTTTATTTATTAAAGAACTACATTAAGAAACAAATCACATTTTAAAGGTACCGAAAAGTACACAGTGTTTAGAAAAACAGCTTTTATTTCAATTATTAAAGCATTTTAAAAACTAAAATAATATGATTGTACTGGATTAATCATAAAATAAAATAAAAATAAGGTGAGATTTTTTTTAGCTGTGTACGTGTCACATATACCACTGGTTTGCAAACATCCCAAACAGAAATGACCACATATCACATTTAAAAAACACTAACAAGCGTCTAATAGGCGCCATCTTGCGTTCAAAATGTATAAAACACAAAAAACCCTTTGGTGTCGCTTATCAAACCAAAAGCAGTTAATAACCTGAAGCTCGCAACAAATGCAGAAAAAGATGAATTATAGACAGAAATAATTTAAAAAATCATATCCATTGTAAAAATTATTTTAAATTACACAACAGTGTGATTGTTTTTGAAAAAGCTGTGTTTTAAGTTAAATTAGACCTTAGAAAATCCACTATAAATATTTGAAGCAAAAAAAACAAAACTCTTTTTTTGTTTACATCTTCATTCATGTATACAGCAAATTAGCTCTTTAGATAAAATACCCAGAATGCCCCTATCCTTTACTTGATTTATAAAATAAACATTTTATTTAAGACAACAGGCTAGCACAGCACAATTAGCTGTGCTTTCTTTATATTGACTTCCTTGATGTTATGATCTTGTGACATTATTGTTAGTTTCCATACCTATAAAATCAATCCATAAACAGAGTGCTGCTGTGTGACATCTAAGATCTTCTTGTGTGGATGCAGATCCCTTTGGGATTGCAAAATGTTCACACAAAAGTTTAATTGTTGCATTTAACTACTATGAACAACTGAATATTTTACTCCATGCAGTGCCTTTAAGAAGTATTCACACCCTTAGATGTTTTGCCTTTTTTATTTATATTCCAAATTAATCATGACCAACAAACTGGATTTTTTGACAAAGGAATTTTGACAGAGAAAATAACTAATTAAAAAAACTTGAATCTCATACTAATGCCTACAAAAATAATGAGAAATAAAAATAATTGATACAAAATTCCTCTTTGCAGCCTCTGTTTGCTTTGAACTCAAGCGTCTGTTCCTTAATAGTCTGAAGTACAGCTTCATTCTCCAGGCAGCAGGACATTGTCATGTCAGACAGAGGGTTGACCTCTGACCCTTCAGCTTCTTCCTCCAGCATAAACTGGTAAAGACCTGCCACTTTTAATTTTCCACAATTGGGATTCATATCAGTTAGGAGAGATTTTATATAAAACATCTCTTTAACTAGAATAAAACATTTTCAGACTTTAAGTTCAATTTGACTTTTTCATTATAATGTGATACACAACAGATTCAAATAGAGGGTAGCTGAGAAGAAATGTTCTTTTCTACTCTCCTTACAATATGAACATAAAAATAAAATGCCACACTTAAATTTAATGATTCCACCTAATTTAAAATATTGAGATATATAAAGAATCAGTTCCTCATCAAAGCTTCTGAGTTAACAGTTAATCACCATTTTAGAAGTTGAGCAAATTTATAGGTGAATTTGTTTAGGTTCACGGGAAACACAAGTGAATGCACAAAGCAATAATAGAATAACCAAACAGTTTTAAATTTATAATGTTTAAATCCCTCCAACAAGCATTACAACTAAAAATACAACAAAGCAAACTTATCAGGTATTTAGTGAGTTTTTAAAAGCAGTAATCATATATTCATTTTCAAATCAATCTAACAGTGTTAAATACAGGTAAAATTGTCACAATAAAGGTTTTTCACAGTCGCTTTCTACTACAAAGATGTAGAAAGCGATATTGTTTCTTGATTAATTTCATTTCACTCATTTTCAGAAACAGTTCTGATATTTCGAGGGAAAAAGTCCCATCTGTCCATCGACGGAGGGTGATTCTCCCAGTCAGGCTGAAGAGGCGGGTTGTTCAACGCCATCAGGCAACCAAGCCAATAACATTCAGAGCCCAAATACTCCAATACATCCTGAGGATTTCCTGCTTCATTTTCAAGAAAGGGTTTCTTTTGATAAAAGAGAGTAAAAACAATTAGTGGTCTTATATGAATGATAAGTACCTGAATAAGTCAAACCCACCTCTGAACCAGCGTCTCGTTTCTCACTGTAGAGAGCCATCTGCAGGTTCTGAACCGTTTCCTGTCGGTACTGTTCAACCTGAAAGAACAAACCTCTGTTCAGACACACATCTGGAATCACATGGGATGACTTGAAAGTACATGATGTTACCTTTTGTGGCGTTTTTCCAGTAATCCTCACATTTGATTCAAACACTTTATCTATCAAGATTTTCCTGTTTCTCATTTCAGCTTTTGCCTCTCTGAACTTTTTCTGAAAATAGAAAAAATGAGGGAAGAAGGAACAGGAAGGGGGTAACAGTAAAATTAGTTTGGATTTTATTCTTGTTTCAAATTACACTTGAAGCAAAGTTAGTTTTATGTCAACATTACTGTACCAGAATCAGTTCTTTAATAGAGTCTGAATTTTTGTTGCTTGACTTTAAGTCATTTTTTATTTTTGGCCAGTCACACCTCAGGTCATCATACATTTCCTTTAGCCTATTTTTATTAACAGGGTTGTTGAGGCTCATTGTGTTTCCTGTTTTGATTGACAAAGCAACTTCTTCTGCCACTCTGTAAAAAGAACACATTCATTTCTTGAAAACTATTTAAAAAATTAGGCAAACTACATTTCATTCTTTACAAAAGTGGTAACAAAATAGTTTCAACTGACAATCCAACTGTGGAAAAAGCAAAAGAAAACCCATACAGTACCTGTCTTTGAAAGATTTCAATTCGTTCTCTTTTTTCCGTAGAGCAGATCTGTGCAATAAAATAACCAACTTGTAAGCACTTCCAAGTCGTTATTAATATAGTTAAAAAAAACAACAAATCAAAACAAAAATATAAAAAGCTATGGCAGTTAAAAATGTATAACACGTAAAAATTCACACCAGAATCAGTCCTGTTGGCATGGGCAGGCGATGAGGGGCATTGCCCGGCCACAGAGTCAGCCGTAAGCCCCCTGGACTGGAAGCAATTTGTTTTTTCTACTTTTACCTCAGAGTGGCCAACTTTCTATTATGTCTATCTCAATTTAATACTGTAGGGGCTCTTGTGCTTCCTGTATCTGTGCCCTCTGTCTCCTGCAGTTTTTACAGCCGCTACAACTGTCTAACTGTTTAATCCATGTTTAACATAGTTAACATGTTTTCCGAGCCGGCTTTAAATGTAATATGACCGCTAAGATGCTTGTTTCGGTTTTACACCTGTGCGACAGTGACGAAGACCTGCTGCTGGTGTGCAGAGACACGTGTGTGTTAGAATCATGGCAGCAAACCAGCAAAAGGCAAAGCCCCTCGCATATATTTTTTTTTTTCCTCAAACTAACAGAGTAAGTTCAGCAATGCTGTTAGATGCAGGTGATGTTAGCTAAATGATGACTAGCTAATGCCAATAAATCAGTTTAAGCTTGTTAACAAGAACAGGCTACCAGCGTTGTTGTTATCTATGTTCAAGATTGGGTAGTATTGGTTACATTTACTTGAATAGCTTTTTTGGGGAAAAGGTACTTATACGAGTAGTTCAGGGTAGTACTTTTTTCTTTTACTTGAGTAATATTATTATTACTACTCTAACTTTCATAGATTGATTTTGCATTTAAAGAAACAGACTTAAGAGATTTGAAACATTAGATTTCTGCAACATATCAGCTGATGTTTATGCAAATTTGAGCATAATTGCTCAACATTTTATACATGTCACTGTTTATATCCTTATCGTTTATTTTGTATTAATAAACATATATTTTTAATTGAAATGTTACATGAAGGCTTGGTTGTGTATTTATATTAAAGTAAAAGCTTGTTTACTCTGCCCTCCCAAACTAAGCTAAGGCCCCCTACTAACCTCCTTTAGAGCCGGGACTGACCAGGATTGTTTATGAATTGCTACCTGCCTAAGAAAAGTCTTGCATGTAAGTTTTCAGCACTGTTAACTGCATTTACTAAAGCAATTATATCCTAAGTTAAACCTCAATAAGCATCCCTATATGGACTTTTAATTGCCTGAAAACAAAAAAACAAAACAAAAAAAATAATAAATAAATAAATAAATATATATATATATATAGAAATACTTAAAATGCAAAAAGATAAATAGCATTCATGAAAACATTCCTGCCAACAGCCACCACTAACTGCAATAACTTTTTGAAGAGTTTGAATTAATGAGTTACAACATTTAATTTCCCTCTTGGATCAATAGTATTTTTGAACTGAATTTGAATTTGAAAAAAACATATACAATTAAGCTAAGAAAATGGAAAGCTGGATATTGATGACAACACAGCTAGTCTTTGGAAAAGATGTTTAATTACTGCAGAAAATCCATGTTTCTCCCTTGTAGAGAGAACACTTTTTATGAGACGTGTTAGAACAAAATGACAATTCCCAATTCCGTCAGGATCCTAAGTGAGTAAAGGACCCAGGATCTTTCACTGAGACCTAAGTTTAAGCATGCCGACTTTAACAGATTGCTAAACAGTCACAGGACATTATCAAATTCCCCCCTTGGACTATGTAAATACTAACTAAACCTATTTTAAGGCGTCCAGAAACTCCAAAAAACGCTCAACTCGATCTAGTGAATATGTAAGAAAAAAGCACTACACCATCACAGTATTTAGCAGAAGCTAATGCAAAAGTGCTTTCTTCAATTAAAATTATATCTGCTCTTGACAGACTACAACCTCCAAGCACCAATTACATTTTAAGTTTTATGTTCTACAGTTGATAATCAAAGTTTCAACACAGATGTCAAACTTTATTCAACTCAAAGTTTACAAAACATTTAGGATTTATACAGAAAAAAATATTTAGGGGAAGTTAAATTTGCTAACTGTTTTGAACATACTTGATTACATCAACTTGTCTATGAACTACAAGTGGAAATTTGCATTTTTTTTACTCTAACCTTGTACCACACATCTCTCCTTTTAAAAAGTTGGTGAGATGACGTATGTTGTATCTGTGTAGATAAATCAACAGCAAAAAGAAGTTTGAAAAACCGCTAAATAACAAATTAGTTCTACTATTAGCCCATTATTGTGCCAACCACAAAATAAGTGTTTTGGACTAGAGGATAAGTGCCTTTAGGAAACAAGAGTAGATGTCCAGTCGCTTTCTATTTTAGTACTTGGATTTTGTCACATGTTTGCTCAGGATTTGGGATTCCAGCCAAGTCAGTGAGTCGATGCAGTCCGCTGAGCTACCTCTGACAGATAATACTGTATCAATTGGCATTATAAAATTATCAAAAATTCCCCTATTTTTAATATTAATCTAAATTAAATGTAGGTTGCTCAGTTTGATTGCATTGTTTTAAATAGATCTGAACTAAATTTGGACTGAAATTAAAAATATTAATTGGTAAATAAATTAAACATGTTTCACTTGTAAAATTGGATGTTAATTTGAAATGGTTTTGTAGTGTCTAATTATCATGTTTAGATTTTTCTGAAATGTAGTATACGTAGCTTGTCAACTCAAATACAAATACATTAGTAGATATGACTAATAAGGCAAAAATATCAATAAAATATTGAGAAATATAACATAAATATAAAATTAATTAATTAACATATCTATACAACAGATAAACTGCAACTTTCTCATTTCATCACACTTGTAAATCAATGAAGGAAGAAATATATTTACCTTGTTCTTTGAAGTTCAGCTTCCAATTGTCTACATGTGGCACATTAGATCACACACATAGTTTAGAACATTAAAAAGCATTACTCAAACTTCATTTTTATGCCATTATAGTTTATAGAATCCCACCTTGTTACTTAACAGTCAAATGATGTTAATGAATAGTTATTAAAGAGGTTTTGACAATGGTGCAGAACTTTTTTTGAAATATGAGAAAGTTCTACATGTCACTTTTTAAACAAAACAAAACTTTTCTGACTGAGATTTTAGAAACCTTTTGTTCAATTTTAACATCTTGGAATAGGGCATACCTTTGCTTCAAGACTTCAGTTTCTGCTTGCTTTTCTTTAGATGTGGATCTGTGGAGTAAAACAACCTGATAGAGTTTACGTTTCAATATGCTGTGACATGATTTTATTCAATGAAACTAGAATACAATGTTTTTAAGTTGTTTCTTTACTCTCATTAAATTCTTCAGGCTATTTAAGAAAAAAAAAAGTTAATTATTTTACATTAAAGAATACCTTCCCTGGTGTTCTTCAGTAGCCTTTCCCCTCTCGGATCTGTAAAGTAAAATACAGAATGAGTGAAATAATTAATTAATTAAGAAAATAAATAACAAAGAAAATAAATAATTTTCTTTATTTTTTAAAGAAGGATGAAATGACTAAAAACACCAAACACTTAGTTCCTTAGTTAGCTCGTATTTTCTAATTTGTAAGGGATAACAGTAAGTGATGTTTCAGGAAATTAAAAATCAAAAAAATGCTTACCTAATTTCTTTATTCTGTAGTTGGTCTTGAATCTGTTCGAGCCTGTCAAAAGTAAATTATACAGATTTTTAGCTTGAATGAATCACACAATATCACTTATAATTCTAAATAAGACGATAAAATTTAAAAGTGAGAAATGTATAGCTAAACTTATGGTAGCTTAGACACTGAATGAATTGATGATCAGATGATAGTAGACCTCTGGAATAAAAGATTGAGGAAGAGAACAATGAACTTCCGGAGAACCTTTCATAAAACAATATATTCAGAAGATAAGGGACCTAAAAAAGCTTTGAAACCCCACATCCAGATTAACGAAAAAACTATTCTGCAGGGAATTCACAAAGAAATGCAATCTTGTACATTTTTTAAAGCATTTTGAATATTATTTTTTTTTTATTTTGGCAATAAACAACAAAGGCACAATGCACTTAATGCATGCAGATGAAAATATTAACATAAAGTCCATCAATATGAACTATTACTATCTATATTTGTGTCTGGTCAAGTTCATTCTCTTTTCAGTCACAGCAGCTGCAAAAGAATAAAAGAAACTCTAGGTACTGAACACATAAGATATTCCTCTAAGCTTTAACAGCATCTGATTAGAGGAATCACACCAAACTGTCTAAATCAATAAATGATGTGAATGTTTTTAATGCAGTGCTGCAGATTATAAAACATAGTGGAATGATCATTTCATTAACCTGATCCATTTGGAGATTTAAAAAAAAAAAATCAATGAAAGTTAAAAATGTATCAGAACATTTGCTGCTGGCCTGGAAGACATGTAAAGGTAGAAGGTAAAATGAATGAGGCAAAATGTAGGAAAATCCTGGAGGACTATTTGATTCCATCTGCCAAAGAACTACGTCTTCTGAAAACATGTTTATTTCCAGCAAGATAATGATCCAAAACTTCCAGCTAAAGCTTCACAGAGTTTGAAGACAATTAGGTGAATGTTTAGGAGTGTCCTAGTCAAAATACAGACTTCAATGTAATAGAGTGTTTGTGGCAGAACTTGAAAAGGAATTTTCCCACCAACCCAAACAAACAGAGCTGGAACAATTTAGCAGAAGTAACGAAGGAAAATTGCAGGGTCCACGCCTGCAGTAAAAGGTGGCTCTACTAAATACTGACTTGAAAGTGACGAATATTTATGCTGTCACTGATTTTAAGTGAAATATGTTTATTTGACTGCCATTATTTTACAGAAACGAAAATTCACTTTGATTTTAAATAATTTTTTGTGTCAAAATACCCACAGTTCTTTGCCATCATTGATTTTTAAAAGCAATTCAAGTGGTAAAACATCCAAAGAGGCGAATACTATCTTATTAGACTTAAAATGAACTACAACTCAACATACCTTGTAACAAAACGTTTAAGTTTTTCTTCTTTTTCTTTCTGTAATAATCTGTGAAATAACATACACATAATGAAAATAGATCCCACTGAATTAATGCAAAACATACAGTCAACAGTCACTGGACTCAGAAACAAACAGTGGATCATCAGGATCAATCCTGCTGAATTTATGTGCACTGTTTAGGTGATGTGGTTTTAAAATCGATTAGATATCATTTAAGAGTTTAAATAAAATACTTACATCATCTTAAGATGTTTTTGAAAGCTTTCCATCATTTCCATTCTTTAAAAAAACATCACAAAGTGTTAGTTTTGAAAAATCATGTCAAGGAGCCCATGTGAGTTATATATACTTTCTGTCATACTACTATTCAAAATACTTGAAAAAAAGAAAACTACTCAATATTTTATTTATTTATTGTTCTTTATTCAATTACATGAAAAAATATGTAATATTTCAGCCCAGAAGATACATAACAGTACATATACAGTACATATGGATTGGTGTTTATTGATAACTGATGTTGCTGATGTCAAAGTGGGGCCACTGGAGCATACATCAAGTTTCAGATTTGAGAATACGGGAAATGTCGCCATTCTGTCCTACTGTAAGAGCACGGGATGGGGATTAATTAAAGTGATGCTGCTATCTAGAAGTGTACCATGGCTGTGCGGGATGGATAAAAGCTGCCTTCTGCCTAATACTTGCTAGAATACCAGATTGTTTGCTTGAGTTTTGTTTATTTCTGTGTTCCTTAGTTCCTCTTCTTTATTTAGATTAGCCATGTTTTTGTTTTACTTTGGTTTACTCCTTTCTTAGTTATTCTGGTTTCAGTTTTGTTTTGTGTTTCTTATTTTGGTTAGATCAGTCTTGTCTCCGTTTTTCTTTAATTCTGTCCTTTCTTAGTTATTCTAGTTTATTATGTCTCTTGGGTCCAGTTCAGTTATTCTGTATGTTAGGTTTATTTCCCAGTCGTCAGTGTTATACCCCTCACCCCATGTAACTTTCTCCTCTCCCCTCACACCTGAAACCTGTTAGTCAATTGGCCCGGTCCATTGTGTCAGTATTCAACCTCCCAGTACTTAAGCACATCTCCTTCAGTCACTTCTTACTTGTTCCTCCTGTCACTTTCCCTTGCGTTCTCTTCGCATGGCTCCTTGCGAGAACGCATGGAGCCATGCGTTCTCCTCGTAGCTCCTTGCTCGTTTCCTTTACTTGGATTTTTGGTTTATGTTCTTGCCATGGGTACCTTAGATTTTTGTAAGTTTGGTTTTTATAAGTTTTTCCATTAATTTTCCAATTCATTTGCCATCTCAGTCTATCTCTATCAGTCTATCTTTTGGGTCTATCATGACAATACAGTAAACAGATTGTCTCTAAGCCTGTACCTTCAACAACTCTTTTTCAAATGTTGATGTAAGGTTCCCTGAGCACATTAATCTGTATTTACTGAAACTCTTTACAGCAGTGCTAGTCTCCTCAGTTAACCTATCTGGTAAAATTGTTCAACTAATGAAAATCTTTTAGTAGTTGTTTTTTGGGTTCTGAACCAAAATGTATCATTTTACATTTTAGATAACTGAGTTCACAGTACCTTTGTTTGAGCGAATTCAGAATTTCCTTCTGTTCAAAAGCAGATCTATAAAATTAGAGGGATAGCACAAAACAAACAAAAATAAGTAATGGTACACAAACACTGACCTCACTGAGAATAAATGGCCAATGGATTTTCCAGATCATTCGTGTTAAATTAATCTGTTTTCCTGATATTTCATGCGTGTGGTTTCAGTATTAAAATCAGGCAGTCTTAACTCATGTAGTTTATCTTGACAATCAATTTCACTGCTTGAAAGAGCTCACCAAAATGTCAGGAATGTTTGAATTCTGGATTTGCTTTTGGAAAAGGTTGAAAAATTCTGGCAGAAGGAAAAAAAATCAGATTCCCTTCTGACATTTTCAAGGTCCTCTTGGAGGCCAAGAGGTAACCAGGAGGCCTTGAGGTCAGATGCCCAAAACCATTACATCCAGCCTGATGTAGAAGGTCCTCATTGTTTTTTAAATGAATGAGGAGCTGTCTGGATAACCTGTTCATAATTAGAGAGCTTTAAGTAGGATTGTTCTGTCCTGATTTATCAGGAATGTAGACATTCCTCCTACATAGATGTAAAAATTAGCTAAGGAAAACAGTGGGCCTTCAGAGAATGACAAAATGTACACTTTGACTACACGTTGTTTTTGTTTTTTCCTCTGGAGCTTAACATTCAATAACCTTTTAATTTACTAGATTTGGGCCAACAAACCTGGGCCTGAACCAAACAAAAATTTAAAGATTCATGTTTACTTGGCCTATTGAGATGCCTTCTTAAATTGGCCTTCTCAAAGACACTGACATTCAGGATCAGATGACATGTGTGATGTCATTCTAACATAACCTAGAAAAAATCTGCACATCGATATTCAGGTTTAATTTCGCTGAACTTCCTGTCCTAAATTAGCATACACAAAGATATTTTTATCTTGTTTGGTCCAACAAATAAGGTAATTTGTGGGCTTTTATTAATGAAAGTGATCTTGCATATTCATTAATGTTAGTCACCTAACAGGGTGAAAAGTTCACCCAGACAGAAACACTGAAAGTCAGGTTTTGCTTAGGTTGTTCAAATTATTCCACATTAGTTCAACAAAAACATGTTTTTGTTGAAGGTTTTCTTCTTTAATTAAATGCCACTTAAGTAATTTCATAAATGAAGATGAAATACCACATTTCTCTATGTTAAAGGTATAACACATTAAAAAAGTAAAATAAAACTCTATGATGTAGTGGTTAAAATGTTTTTTAGAAAGTATTTTAATGTAAGAACACAGGATCATAAATGCCTGTAAAATTAAGGTTATTTTCCCTCTTGTGTGTTATCTAAATATCTCTTTAGGCTAATTATTAGAAACTTTTATGAGATTAAACAAATGTTAGCTAACAAGCTAGTTTTAAATGTAAGATGCAACATCCGCAAGCATACAATACCTGTTATTCTGGTGTTCAGTCTGATTCCAGCAAATCAGTCTACCCAGTGGATGCAGGATGATCTGAAAAAATCTTAAGATGTTTCTTAAGCAGCTGAAACAAAAAAGCAGAACAAAACATACAATTACAGAAAATAAAAAATGAATTTTAAAGGGTTTTAAAGGAATTTTCAGAACCCTAAAATTAATTTAAAAATAGTAATATTCCCCATTTGGTAACGTACTATATTATGTTACCAAAAGTAAATATTGGTACCACTAAACCTGTGCCACATCTCCTATTAGTTCTGAGGGAAACTCAAAAGACAATTTTTTTTCAATGTCTGAAGTTAAGGCAGGCCAAACGGCTACAATAATTGCCACAATATGAGAGAAAAAAGATGTCAGAGATTTATTTAGTCTTCAATATCAGAAGTTTAAACAGAATGTTTACTGTCTCTTTAAACAATGAGGGAAATCCCGGTTGATGATGCCTAAGAAACTGTGACAAAACAGGGAAAGGTTCAAGGGGTATGAATACTTTTGCAAGCTATTGCATTTGCTAATCCTACACTTTTGAATTAAATCAAGTAATTTAGCTTATTGGACTGGCAATTTTCTTTAACTACTTACTCATAGAAATATTAAATATTTATCCTTTAATGTATACCTTGATCTTTGGTGATCTTGCTCTTCTTCTGGAGCAGATCTTAGGAGTAAAATAGACATTATTGATAAATATTCTATATTTTCAAATTAATCCTCAGGAAAATGAGACATCTGACTGAATCCTACTGAATATACAACACAATGTTTACATTGTACTGGTTCAATGTTGCGCACAAAGACTCACAGTGGTTCATAATCTGTCATATAGATTCAAAGAAAAACAAAGATTTACCTTATTAACACATGTTCTTGTTGAATGTTTTCAATCTGTCTGATTCTTTTGACAAATATTACAAAACGTTAGTTTTGTGGAATAATAACCAGTTCTCAAACTTCAAACACAAAATGTTAGATTATTACAAAGGAGTAAATTTGCAGTACCTTTCTTTAACTGATGTAAGAGTTTTCTCTTCTTGAGTCAGATCAGATCTGTGAGGTTAGAAACAGAATTAAAACAGTTTTATTGAATTATTATAAGACTTGCAGACTGAACATTCACTGGCCTCAGTCAGATAAGACAATGAACCACCAGGGAAATTCCTGCTGAGTATAATATGGTACATTGGATAAATTACATCGGACACACACAATTTTCCCATTTAGTGGTTTCAAAATGTATTAAATTAAATTAAATGGACAATACCTTATCTGTTGATTTCCATGTTGTTGAAGTACATCAATCTGTGTAAGACTTAAAAGATAGAAAAGGAATATAATTTTTTTTAATTAATTTGATTCAACTTAGTCAATTTAAAATACAAAGCATTATATAGGATTTTTAAAATTCTGATTTAGAATAAGTTATATGACCACAGATATTAATACTCTCCAAAAAAACACTCAAAAGTCATCATAAGTTACATTGTAAAGATCCATCTTTAGTTTGTTTGCAAGATAATCATAGTGTTTGTTTTGAATTGTATTCATAGAAATAATGAGATTTAGTGAACAAGTTGCTGTACAGTGAAGAGCATATTTATGAGCATTACCTATTTTTGAGTGTTCTCACAGCCTCCTTATTAATGGAAGGTTCTCTGAGGAAAAAGCAGGCAATGCAAGTTTTGATGAAGAAATAACTACAATAGGAGTAACTAAATGACACGAAGTAATTTTAATGGAAATTAAGCATTAAATTATTGCAATTCTACAGTTCTTTAAATTAGAATATTGTTTTACTTGGAAAAGAAATTAACGCAATTAATACAACGTCAAACAAAGGAAAACAATTGGCTTTATGATAAGTAAATGGTTGAATGGTTGCTAGTGTTCTCAGAAAGATATTGTTTTTTTTTTCCATTTTTCTTTATTTGTCTCCATTCTTTCACAATTATGGATGATAACGAAGATGCAACTATTTTATACCCAAAACAGCCACTATATAGAACAGATACATTTACTTCCAACGCAGACAAAACAGATGGCACAGATGTTGCTGAAGCAATGAAAAGGTAAAGAAGGTTGAGACTACAGTTAAGCATTAGTAGAACTGCAAGAAGCCATTAAAGCATTCCAAGACATTCCAAGTAGCCAGTCCTTTTAGGTGTTCTTTGAAAATGATATGTGAAAATTTTGAGACCAATCAAGTTTTAACCTGGTGAGTCAGATGTGTGTTCCTTTTCAACAAGCTTTGTCTCAGACTAGCAAAAAATATTGCAACCCGGAAATGGTATTAGTGTAGCCAGTCAGTTGAACATCTTTCAAGAAATGTTTGCCAATAAAGCTTTTGTTGGTGTGAGTTACCCCTTAGGAATAACAAGCTAAGACACTTTTTTTTGTTACCACATCGCAACCTTAAGACAAACTATTCTGAATTTAAGTCAAAAGGTTGAGGAGCAAAAACAGAAGACTGTTACTGTAAATATAGGACAAACAGTTTCTCCACTTCATACTTTGTAGGACTGAAGGTAATATGACCAAATAAATACTAGCTATATTCTTTTAGAAGGAAACAGATTAATTCACACATATGTTCCAATTTGAAATGTTGTTATTTTGTTTAATCCATTGTGGTGGATCTGAAGGTTGCTATAAAGCTGTTGAATAAGTGAAAGAAAAACAGATAAACATGTTCACCTGGTCCTTTGAAGATGTCTCTCCGTCTCATTTATTCTGTTGAAAAGAAACAAAAAGCATTTTTCAAAATTTGTCAAAACCAATGTTGATTTATTTATTTTAAAAACCACTGCTTTCCTGTTTGAAAAGGAGTAGGAAGAAATGAACTATTTAATCATACCCCTTATGCTAATTTAATGAAATATATTACCTACTGACTCAAAAAGTATCAAAAATTTGTAATTGAAGCCATGTTACAATATGCATGTGCCTGTTCAATATACTGTGGTAAAGAGACAACAAATGAATTATAGTACATAGACAAAATGGTTACAAACTTACTCAAAACAGACAAAAAAATCTGTGGTTAATTATAATAGTAATAATGACACCTGAATAATTAGTATTACACAACAATAAATACAAAGTAAACAAAACTGGGAGAGAGAGAAAAAAACTAATGATAATAATGATAGTAAGATAATAATAAGCTACCAATAATGGCAATAGTAACACAGAAGAAAGGAAGGAATAAACTTATATTTGTGTTAATTCCCTTCTTCCCTGGCCAATATGAGGCCCCTGGGTGAAAATGGAAGAGTTTCGTTGCGTGTGCACTGTGCATCTACACGAAAATGGCGAATGACAACGACACAGTTTGAGAACGGGTTCCAGAGTGCGATGTTTCTAACACGTGTAACACAATGTAGTCGATGATGAAGAATGGAGGGAGAACTTTCGTTTGTCCAAGCCTAGCACCGACTAGTGGCGTGGCAGGGGCATTACACCTTTTCGATTTATGCCGTTTCTGTGCAAACAAAGATTGTAATTAGAACGTCTTCATGTAAACTTGTTAATAGAAACGAAACAAAAACTCAATTGTTGTTGGATCATTGTCGTGTAAACAGGGCCTGAGTAACATAGCTTTGTATTTATTTTTAAACTGGTTGATGCTTGGGTATTATTTTGGTTCCACATTCAGTTGGTTCCATTATTTGACTCCAATTAGTGACACAAAATCTTTCCAAAATCTGTAGTATTTAAGAGCCATTTTTATTTCACCTTTTGCAATTGAATTGGGTGTTTGGTGCAAGAAAGAAAAACTATAATAAAGGATTTTTTGTTGGTTTTCTAGTGTCTTCATTGTGAGTCTTCAGCTGTATTTGTGACCTGCATTGTAGTAAATGATAATTGGGCCTCAGACTAAAAGGTTGTTTGATTAAGTCTCAGTCAATCATTATTTATTTAAAGAGTAATTTTCATACACAGTCAAAGCAAAGTAATTTTACATAGCATAAAAGTAGGGGGCAATACAAACAAGAAAATAATAAAACATGATAAAAAAAAAAAAAATATTGGTTTGCAAATTTATACAACAGGTAAATAGAAAAGATGAGAGAAAAAAAAGAAAAAGAACATTGATGATCCCGACCCCACTAAGGGACAAGGGTGTAATGAAAATGGATGAATGGATGGAACATTGATGAGATTTGGCTCGATTTCAAGATGGCCTCTGTAGTAAACCAAAGGTTGAACCCCCTTTAGTGAAAAGCAAGAATATTTGGAAGTGAAGGAGAAGGACAAAGCTGTAAGGATACCATGAGTAAAAACTGTAAAAAAAAAGAAAAAAAAAAGGGTTTATAATGAGACTTTGGGTTAGAGAGGAAGTGGTTAATTAGGCGATACAGCTAGACTTTTGTCAGGTGAGGAAAATGCAGAAATGGGTCAGTTATCAAATAGACATAATCCAAAAACCATTTTTAAAGGGAGACTTTTATTGTGATTTCATAGGTTCTTTAATATTCCCAAATTGCTGAGATTTTAATAAAATAAATTTTACATTTTGTTCTTCATATCACTTTAAGTAAATTACCTTTGCTTGAGCGCTTCAGTTTCATTTTCATCTTGTTTAAGAGCAGCTCTGCAGAGTAAAATATGCAACATGTAAAACAGTTCATTCGGAATTAATTCAATTAATGCAAGGCTGAAAAAACACTGTTCTCAGTCACTTCAACCCACAAGGAAAGAAAAGAAAACCATCACTCTGCTAGCAGTGCTGGTGGGTGTCTATTGACAGGTAAAGTAAAACATTACAATTTATTTGTCCATCAAAATGAACAATAAATCTAGCTCAGTACAACATTGATTCCTTGTTGCACAATAAAATACCTTTGTACCATAAATTGCTTTATTGCTTGTACTATAAATTCCTTTCACTACTCTTATTTCTAAGCTTGGATCTCTTGCTGGCAAATTTTAGAAACACATTTTTTTGTTTAGTTATCACATTTACTTCAAATTAAACAGAGGTTACCTTATCTGCTGATGTTGCTGTTGTTGAGTGCCTTCCAAGTCTTTGATTCTTCATGCAAACATGAGATACTTGTTAGTCTAATGTACATCAGAGCATACATTTATGATAATATCTGACTTTCACTTTGCTACAGGGACACTTGAGTATCCCCACTAAGCAACAATAAAAGTACTTTCTATTCTATTCTTAAAAATAAACCATGAAATCAGTCAAACTTGAGCTTCAATAAACTCTGCCTTGTGAACAAAGGTTCACATATGTGATCTGAAAGTATGGAGTATATGTATCAATTGATTCTTCTATTGATCATTTAGGGGAGAGGGATTTGAAATATGTAGCGCAATCACTTATTAGATTTTTTTTCTCTGTTTTACATTTACATCCATATTATTTGTTATACCATATACCGTTTTCTGAGCAAGGTCCAGTTATCTTCTCCTTGTTCTAATATAGGTCTGTTTATAAAAAAAAAGAACATAAAAAGGACAATGGATCAGCTTGAGTATTAATGCTGAATTCACTAAACAGTTTTAAGGCATTGGCTACATTACATCTGCACTCTTTATTATCTTTAGATTATTTCAAAGCAAAATTCATGTATTTACCGTTGTTCTTGACGAGAATTAGGATAAGCTCCATCCATTTGTTCAACTCTTGGATGAATAAGGATTATTAGTTTTGATACCATCCATAAAACCACATATTATTTTATTAAACATGCAGCTATAGAATACGTTCTGACTTCTTGGATGTAGTACACAAATAACTACTGCATTTTCTATTCCACAAATTTAGAAATAAAATATTAGTTTTTCCCCATAAAACACTGCTGTGCTTATTCACAGAAATGTGCTTTGATAGTTTTATGTGCACATTAGCAATTATTCAATTATATTTAAAATAAATTAATATGATGCAAAATTTGGCCCATAAAAATCCCCAGCTGGTGATCAATATTAAAGCTATTTTTCAAGACTCAGTTTTAACCACACTTTATTTTCTGTTATGCCTTGTGCATAACAGAAAATATGCACATCATATTTTCAGTGTTCAGTGGCACATCAAGATGTGCCACTGAACATTTTGATTTTTGCATATCTTAGCTCCCTCAATTATTTATTTCATTCATAGGAAAAAACGTCCTTAGATTAATAGCAGAATATATTTAAAGTCAATTGGAAACTTAGTTTATGCAAACATTTCATTGTATAATTCCGTTCAAAATGATGCATTTACCTGGAGTTGCCTTGACCCATGTCACTTTCCTGTTGCTCTGCCTTATCTTGCTCAAACTGATTGTGTCAGCCAGATGACACTCATAATAATCAAGATGTCGCTTTATGGAAGGGTTGGACTTCCAGTCAGTCCTGCCCTTTATTATAATAAATATCTACCTAAAATACCTGCCTCTCTGGACTTGGTCCTCTTTGTCAACACAACCTGCAGAACCTGTTCCAGCAATGGGGGAATCTTACATTATAAGTATAGACTTTGGAACAAAATACAGTGGATATGCCTTCAGTTTGACATCTGGAGAAAAAGAAGTAGACCCCCATGTGAAGTTTTGGGGTGAAGAAGTTGGACTAGAAACCCCAAAGACTCCAACTTGCATCCTGTTTGATGAACATCAACAATTTGTCAGCTTTGGATATGAAGCCAGACAGACTTATTTAAGGAACTCAGGCAAAGAATCCAGAGCGAAGTTCTTCTTTGATTGCTTTAAGATGTTGCTCTATGACAAAGTGAGTACTAAACATATTTCAACACTAATATATTTAAGTGTTTTAAGATAACAAAAACCACAACAGATATCTGACAGTCAAAGGGTTTTTATATCTGTATTTCTTTATATTTATGTTGTGTTTGTGTAGTTTTGAAAATCTTACTGCCAGTTTTCTTATGTAGTTTAATTTTCATTTCATGTTTCTAATATTATTGCTAATCAGCATAGCTCCCCAATTTAGACAGTGTTGCAATGTAAAATAAGGATTCACTTGCCTGTTGATATCTTACCTGCTTGGTCCGCTTGTTCCTCTTATAATGGCAAGTCTAATATTATGATTAAACTTTTTTACAATCCTGAATTTACCTGTATTTGGCTCTGGCCCTTACAGTTTGAGAAAACAAATTAACTTTCGAACTTAAAGGTCTTGAAAACATGGAAACAAACATTTTGATGTTACTGACTGTAGATAAATTGGATGAATTTATTTGCTTTTCGAGATTTTAGCATGAATTAATAGGCTGTATTTGTCAAACATCTCCAGAAAGTCACTACAGACATGACAATTAAAGCAGCCAATGGGAGGGAAATGAAGGCTCTGAAGGTTTTTACAGAAGCTTTAAGATTCCTGAAAGAAGACGCTCTGAAGACCGTTCAGAAAAACACCGAAGGAATAACCTTCACGGCCTCTGACTTCACCTGGGTGCTGACTGTTCCTGCCATCTGGGATCATTCAGCCAAACAGTTCATGAGAGAAGCTGCAACCCAGGTAACCCACAAAAATTAAACACTACAGTGATAACTTGTGCTTATTGTTTCAAAATATGCATTTTCTCATTGCTTGCAGGCAGGAATTGTGACAGAGGGAACTAAAAACAATCTGGTGTTTGCTCTGGAACCAGAAGCAGCTTCAGTCTACTGTAAGAAACTACCATCTGAGGGTTTCATAGCACAGAATCAGGGCGATAGCAATCTGGACCAATCTCCAGGAACTCAGTACATCGTTGTTGATTGTGGAGGTATGACATTTTCAATGGCGGCTGTTTTAAATGAATATGAGAGTTTTATTAGAATTAACGTGATGGTGTAATTATTTGTAATAATTTATATTTGTAAGTATTTTCTATGGAAAAAAGTCACTCATAACGACTGGTGGTTACAATAAATCCATCCATCCAACTATTATTTTACACCCTTATCCCTACTAGGGTTGGGTGGGTTGCTGGTGCCCATCTCCAGCAGTCAGTGGCAAGAGGTGGGGCACATCCTGGACAGGTCTATTCAATTCAATTCAAAAATACTTTATTAAACCCAAAGGAATATTAAGTGTTGTTGTGACTCATTAATTCTTCAAAGAGTTATTGTGATGGCTGTTGGCAGGAAAGGTCTCTTGTAGCAGTCTGTACTACAGTAGATCTGAAGAAGCCTCTGACTGAAGATGCTCTGTTTTCCAACGACAGTCTCATGAAGAGCATGGTCAGGGTTGTCCATAATATTCTTGATTTTATGAAGAATACGTCTTTGCATTATCAACTCCAGAGGTTCCGCAAAGTAGAACCAGCCTTCTTTATGAGGCTGTTGGGCTTTTTTAGGTCTGCTGCTGCCCCAACAGATAACAACAGAAGAAATGATGCTCTCAACAACAGACTTATAGAAGATCTGTAGCATCTTGCTACAAACCTTGAAGGATCTTAGCTTCCTCTGTCTCTTCTTATAGAGACAGAGGAAGACTGGACAACAAGTCCAGTCTGTTGTCAAGGCGAACACAGAGGTATTTATATTCCTCAACCACCTCAACTTCTTCTTCCATGATGGAAATTGGATTTGATCTAATCCTGTTCCTCCTGAAATCAACAATCATCTCCTTTGTTTTGTTCACATTTAAGATGAGAATTGTTCTAACACTATTCCACAAGGCAGTCCACCAATTCTTGTCCATCTCTGATACACCTGACAACTGCAGAGTTATCTGAGTATTTCTGTAGATGACAGAAGTCAGACTTGTGCTGGAAATCTAAAGTATAGACAGTGAAAATGACTGGTGAGAGTACAGTCCCCTGTGGTGCTCCCATGTTGCTGACCACCTGGTTAGACACATAGTCCTCCAGTCTCACAAACTGTGGTCTGCTTGTGAGGTAGTCATAGATCCAAGGGATTGTTGAGGCCTCCACCTGTGTCTTTTGGAGTTTCTCACAGAGCAGATCAGGCTGTATTGTGTTAAATGCACTGGAGAAATCAAAGAACATGGTCCTCACAGTGCTGCCTGCTTTGTCCAGATGACAGTGGGTTTGTTGAAGCAGGCATCTGATGGCATCTTCAACTCCAACTCCACGAGAATAAGCAAACTGCAGGGTGTCTTGATATGTGCTTGTATGCTTATTCAGGTGGGCCAACAGGAGTCTCTCCAGGATCTTTATAATGTGGGACGTCAGGGCAACTGGCCTATAGTCGCTGATGACTGATGGCTGAGTTTTCTTTGGTGTCAGAACCAGGCAGGATATCTTCAACAACAGTGGGACCTTCTCTTAGATCAGACTAAGGTTGAAGAGATGTTGCAAAATCCCACAGAACTGCTCTGCACAGGCCTTCAGGACTCTGGGGTTGACACCATCTGGACCTGCAGGCTTGTTCCAGTTCAGTCTCTCTAGCTGCCTCTTCATCTGATTCTAGATACAGAAAAGTGGGAGGGTGAGGAAAAGGGAGCAGCAGCATCTCCTGATTTGGGTGAAGACAAACTCATGGAAGCAGAAGAGTCCATGACTGAGATGGAAGATAGGATGTCTGAGGTTTGACAGAAAAGCAGTGGGTCAGAGAAAGGGGGATGTCTTTATGGCTGGGTACAGGAGAGAATTACAATAAAAAATAAGGATACAAGCTTATGTCAAAATTTTATTAATCGAGTTTGATGGATTAAAAAGCCCCACCCAAATAAAAAATCAATGCTATCGCCTCCGCCACCTGTTGTATTGACGTCATATAAGGCCTTATCCTGTTGAACATCTGTTTTATAAGGCTTTATATGGCTTTATCGTATCAAACATCTGTTTACTAAGAGCTTTATCATATGGAACATGTGTTTTGATTGATGAATTTGAGCCTTATCATTATATTAAATCCTTATCGTCAATTTCCAGATTTAAATTAAAGTCTTATCTTCATAAAACATGCTGTATTCTCCAAGGATCTGGAAAGTTCGAGAATAAAAATGATGCAAGATCTCTTTAAACCCAGTGACCTCCTCTCAGGGATGGAATATTCTAGAACTCTTATTAAGGCACAGTATTCTCCAAGGTTCTGGAAGATTCTATAACTCATTGAT
>CAEGAE010005482.1:0-46165 GCA_903067095.1 Girardinus metallicus | reverse complement strand
CCTAACCCTAACCCTAACCAAAACTCAATTCACACCTTAGTCCTAAATCTGACCCCTGACCCAAAAACAGCGTTTCCCCTTGTGGGGACTAGGCTTCGGTCCCCACAAGTAGCAATTGGTCCCCACAACGTAGTATATGTCAGGAAAATCGTCCCTACAAGATAATACAAACAAACGCGCACACACACAAACACAGTAGGGTAATTTAGAGAGATTAATTAACCTTACAGTCATGGTTTTGGACCAGCATGAACTGGTTGGGATTTGAACCCAGGACTTGTTGCAATAATTGGATTGGAGGAAACGGCGCTCTCTGTGATGCACATTAATCTGTGAGCCCAACGCTTTCATTACCACAACTGAGCACATCTGTGTGCGATTTAATGAAATGACATCACAAGTTATTTGTTCACACAGAAATATGCGCTCGCGTCAGTCTGGTCAAGGAAGAGCAGTTTTGAGTAAAACTGAGGGAGTTTAACAGTCGCATTAGAAATCCACTTAATTTATTTAACACTGATGTGTTTTGGATGTGCTTTGCAGCATGACTAATGAGTGAAGTGGTCAAACATTCAACAATAAAAGCGGTTAAATTAGCACTGAAGTTTAAGAAAAAAAACATTATTAAAATCAAATAAATGTAAGATTTTTCACACCAAACTGAGAATCCTCTTAGTTTCCTGCTTATAAAGGCTGGAAACACTGAGTGAAACTTTCATCAGGAAGGTTTTAAACTATTTTTCTTTTCTTCTAAATGACAGCAGGAATAAATTAAATGCCATCCATTAGTGACACTGGTGCTGAACCGCTTCACTCTCAAAAACAGATCTTACATCAAAAATCCCATTACAATAAAATACAAATGGACGCAGGAAACAATATCCAGCAGAGAAAAAGGCGAGATTTAAAAATACAAACCAAGAATATTACGGTGAACGAAAAGCTGAAAACAAAATAGAGCTTGTTAAATGTCAACACAATTATTGTATCCCCTCTCCAATGCTGAGATTTTTAATTGTCTCTAATCTTTGAGAGAATGCAGTTTGAAATATTCCTATTTAACTTGACTTTTTAAAATTCTCTGTTCTTTTTAATCCACTTCCCCTTGACTTAAGCAACATCCATTCAATTAAAAAGCTCCTAAACTCAAAGGATAAGCCAAAACACACATGAACTTAGAATTTGTTATGCTGAATTTATGATTTATGAAAAATCACAAAGGAAACCAGCTTGACAGACAGAACATATGATTTCTGTCACCAACAAGGTGATTCCCAAAGAGAAATTAGCTGAAAACTGGGGAATGTGAAAGATGATGCTGCACAACATCCTGTCAAGAGTCGGGTTGAAAAAACCGGCAGAAAAATGAGGGAAAGAGCAGCTGCTGAAAGTTTAAAGACCCTCAGAAATCCTGGGGACGTATTAATCACTTGAAAAATGTTAGAAAGTCTGAAAGAAGTGAGGTATTGTCTAAAGCCTGAGCTCTATTAGATTACCTTGGGTATTAGATTGTTTCTTCTTGTCATGATTTCATAATTCATCCAGAAAGTGATGTGTGTCCTGAGAACAAACCATGAACCATCGAATCATCTGTACCTTCACTTCCACCTGCCATTTTCAAACATTTTAGCTGCCGAACAACTACAGAGGCCCCTAAGGGACATGGGGGAGTTTTTTCTTCTACAAAAACACAAAATCTTACCAAGTAATTTTGGTTTGTTTTCTAGTGTAAGTATCTCAGCTGCTGGGAGCCATTATCCCCAACTCAACGTTTACATTCACACTTGAAAATAGCTGCAAACAAATGCACAATTGTACACCTGTCCATTTTTGACAAGCAGATGTGGAGCCTCCTGCACAAACAACAAGAATGCACGCTGCAAAAACAAAATATAAAGTATTTTTGCACTAGAAACTACATGTAGGAGCTTTTTTAAGTCAATAATTGGAAAAAAGTACTTTTTCCATTGGCATTTTTCCCGAGTGAAATTATTTGCCAAAGGAACTAGAACTTTTTCAGTAAAAAGCAATTATTTTCTTTAAAAAGAAGTTCCTATGTCTTGCAGAAAAGTTGTAAGTTATTTTGTCTTATTTCACTTATTTGCACTAGAAACTGGACCAAAAATACTTTGTAATATTTTGTGTTTTGCAGTGCACTGTGATTGTATACAAAGTAGACCAAGGTATATTTGCTAATTTATTGCAAGGTACTGCAAAAGAATTAAAAAAGGAATAAAAAGGGAGGCTCGGTACAACAACATTATTACAGTCTTACAGCCTCCATAAAGGCTGATTGCAAAATCTAAGCACTGCTAATAATCTTGATCCAAAATACCTTGATAACAGCAAGTCTGGCCTCCTCCACATATGAAAATACCACCTTCATGTATTGTTTGGAGAGGATTATTCACCAAATCTGCAAATGTTCCGCCATTTCAAACAAGAACAACCTTAATTAACACAAAAATGACTTATTAAAACCTAACGAAACATGTTATCGTCTCTCCCATCCTCAGAGTTTTTAGAGTCAGAGCCGCAACGTTGTGATCATCCCCACCATTGGCCTCCATGTCTCAACCCACTGGAGGAGGGAAATGAAAAGGTGCAGAAGTAAAGAGACACGCAGCAGCAGCAGCAGCAGCAGCAGCCCCACTTATCCACACACTCAGGTTTGACTCCAACGTTCTGGACCTGCAGTTTTTCAGATTATACCACAGCAAGGATTGCATTTTTAAACTCAAAATGTAGATTTTTGAGGACCAAACGCAGATTTACAATCCTTTCAGATCCATCATCTAGTCCAGGAGAGAGAAGCCATTTTGTTAATTGAGTACAACAACTGTTGACGCTTTCAGAGAGTAACTGCTGAGCAGATCCGAAAACAATTACCGTTTGACTTCTGCACTTTTAATTAAACCCAGCAGAGCAACACCATGCAGAACAACTTACTCTCCTGCTTGATATTCCTGAGCAGGACAGGGACCTAACAGAGTTCAGCACATCTTCTTTTTAGTAGTGTTCCCAAGCTCCCTATCCTGCTGCTGTGCACTGTCAGCTGGCTGAAAACAGGAAACTCTACATCAGCAGTTAAATCACATCACAAAAAGAACCAAAAGCCATTCATCACTTTTAAAGAGCTTATTAGCAAACTCTTTTCTTTTATTAACATTTTCTTGTTAATGTTCATTAATATGCATTGTTCCATTCTTTAAAATAAACCAAACAAACATTTACAGGTAATTTTAGCCAGTTAATTTATTAGTTAAGGCTTGCTAAATGTAAGCCGTGCTCGTCTGCTACCTCTGCACCCCGACGTTTTGCTGATTTGTCCAAAATATGTTTCTCATATCCAAAAATGCCTACTACTGGTAGAACCGCCCACTTTTGGATGGAACCGCCCACTTTTGGATGGAACCGCCCACATTTGGAAGGAACTGCTCAGTTTTGGTTCATTGGCTCATTTTTGTATAGTACCTAAATATGATTTGTCCCAAAAAATGTCAAAAATATGTTCTTCATAGCCAGAAACACTCTAATTCTAGACCCGCCCATTCTTTGGAGGAACCGCCCACATTTTGAGCAGAAACGTGCACTTCCTGTATTCATTTTGAGGACCAGTTGAGGCACTTCTCCCTCTCTTGTTTAGAAACTAACTTTAATGTGTTTGTTTCTGCATAGTGCATCCATAGCTGTAAACTCACAAGCAAATAAAGCTGCTAAGAACTTGACAGGCTGTTGGAGTTTTATTAAGATACATTGTATTTTTTGAGAACTTACTAAACTGATTTTAAATTGCTACAGATTTTAAAAATATTTTTCCATAATTTTAACTTATGGCTCCAGGTTGTTTCACAGGATCACACCCAGCTGTCACTTTTCAATCCCACAGATTTAGTGTCTGTGTGTTAAACATAAAAAATGTAATTACGAGAATAAAGTCATAATATTACAAGAACTTGTACAAAAATAAGATCATAATTACAAGAATAAAGTCATAACATCAGTATTCTAGTCATGTTATGACTACAGTCTCATAATTTTGTTTTATTTTCTTACTGTGGCCCTAATACTCCATCATAAAAAAAAGTAAACGAAATAGTATATGCACGTAAAATCAAATAATATAAAATAAAACACCTAATACTGTAGTTGTAATCTTAGTCACATCTAACCCGTTTTAAATTTTGCTCGGGTTTTCAGAATCAGCCTGCTTCCTGGGCATCATTGCTCCCTGGTGTTGCCATCTAACAACTACATTAGAAAGGTTTATTGAATGAAAGTAATGTGGAAATAATTTGCATTAGGCTGCTGCATGTGTGAAGCCAACGCATGCAAAAGGCTGACGAGGCAAAATGCAAATGCAACCTTGGGAGGTATTTAATATGCTAATTAGTTTATGACATCCTCTAGTGACTTTCCAAGTTTGGTCCAACAATTTTTCACGGCAACACCACAACATTTTCTCTCTTCAGTAAATAACTAAAAATTAAACTTTAGGCAGAGCTTTAGTTCCTTTGTTGCTCACATTGGGCTTTTGGGCGAGACGGATTATTAAATGACTAAAAAGCTCAGCAGATAAATATGTTTTCCCCACAGACAAACAGGAGAGCGATCTAGCTGTAGGTCTATGAGTAGAGAATGCTTGGTTAAATTTTTAATAACAGAGTCAGAGAGTCAGAAAAAGGTTATGGGTTATCTTTTTTTGCATATGAAATCTAACAATAAATGCTTTAGTCATTAAACTGGAACTTGAAGACGTTTATGTAGCTTGATGCTGAGCTGAGCAGCCACAGGCCACAAACCAGGTTTCTGTTTGTGCAGTTTTATTCTAAGGACTCTTTTTTTTGATCATCAAATACACATATTTTTTCTAATTCTCCTCAGTTGCACATTCCTATGGATCAGGAATGTGTTGTCCTTATCAGAATCAAAACAGACATGATCAATGAGGGGTCATGTTGCTGACCCCTGACTTGATTTTACCATCCTGGTTAAATTATCTGCTGACATTTCTGTTGCCTCTCTAATCTATATCCATGTTTATCTACAGTGAAGATACGTTTTCTTCATATTTGTTTCCTTTAAATTTGACCTTTTTTGCTTCCTTGAACGGGTCAGAATAGGTCTATGGGTTACAGAAATTGTTCATTACATTTTTTGCACAAAATCATTCTTAGACAATGAGATTTTAGTCCTTCTGAAAAGCAGAAGTGGAGCCTCCTGCACAACAAACAAGAATGCCACAAGTGGTTTCTGGATGGCAAGTCAACAAAACACTTGTTTTTTCCAGCAGCCATTGTGCAGCACTAAAACCAGCTGACCAAATGTGCAAATTGGGTTGCAAGGTAACGGGGTCAGGCTTCTCTGCGGTTGCTAAGCAACGGTGCAGTGCCCATTGATTGTGACTTAACAATTGTGAGGTTTTTGAATCAGCTCATTTTCCAGACAACAAAAACCATTTTTTTAATCACTTGGGCTGTGAGCAACTGAAACCCAAATGGAACAACAAAAGCGTGCAAATATGAATTTTGCTTAATAAGTTCCTTAAAGGCAGTGAGTTTTCCCCGACTGCAGGACCGGATGTGAGGGAATGAGTGGAGTTAGTTTGTGACTGACGGCACAACAGCAGAGACGGATATGTCAACGTGTCTCTGTTCATTCATCCACCGGCCTTTCAGGCTGCAGCGGGAAAAAGGTCAGTGATCACAGAGGCATCATTAACCGAGTCACGACTCTACTTCAGTCCCGACATGAACAAACCCAGACAATGACAGCAGGATGGTGTGAAAATGATGGAAGGATGAAAATGAGAATCTAACAACAGCGTGGAAGTCCTTTACTCGGCTTCTCTAATGTCAGGATGAGCATCTTCTGCTAAGTCTGTGTAATAAATTAGAAAATATCCACCAAAACATGTCTACATGCATCAGGTAGGAGTGAAAATTACATGTTTGTGCATAAAAACATTAATATATACGTCTACAACTTTGCTAAGGCTCCAGTAATTTTTTCTTCTGTCTTGTTTTTGTGGCACACTTCAAAAACAATCTTAGCAACTATTTTTGGTTTAGTTTCTAGTGCAAATATCTTAGTACACTGGGAATAAGAAAAACTAACTTAGAAGTAACTTTTTAGCACGATACAGAAGCTTGTTGTACGTCAATAAGTCCTTAATACTGATGAAAAAGTGCTAGTTCCATTGGAAGATTTAGAACAACTAGCATGTATGGAAAACCAAAAGTGCCACATTCCAATACAAATAAAAAGCCCTAAGGTGTTGTAAGGAGTGCCAAATAAATTAATATTTTTATCTAAAATACATGAATGTAGAAATGATTGTCATTTGTTCATAAATTACAAACCACAATCTCTCAGCAGGGCTACGTCTGTTATAGAAAAAGTAATTGGTTAATCTGCACAGTAACTCAGCTGTAAACCAATCAGATGTCTTGGTTTATAAAGAGAGAGACAGGAAGATATTTCTCTACAACCTGAACAACTTGTAGTCTTAATTAAGATTACAAACAGGTAGAATGTATGGAAAGCCAAAAGTGCCACAATTCGATACATTGAAATGTTTTCTTTTTTTTTTTTTTTATTAATGTGAAAATTGTAATATAAATAGAGCTGAAAGCAGCAAAGCAATCTTTTTCTCCAAAAGATTGCTCGGTTTACAGCTGAGTTGCTGTACAGATTAACCAATCAGATGTTATGGTTCGTAAAGTGAAACAGTAGCAGTTTAAATTATTAATTAATATAATAATAAAAAAAATCACACTTTAATATATACTTGATTACATTTTTAATTAGACCTTTAAAATACATTGAAAATATATTTGCTACATTTCCAATTTTATTCAAACGATCTGATATAAACAACATATTAAACACATTTCATGTTTGTGTTCACCTTCTATATTATCTAGAAATTGTTGTAAAGAGGAAAACTAAATATCCAAAGCAGAAATGAGAAAGAGGGAAGAGAAGAGTAAGAAGGAAGACAGAGTGCGGTATCAATCATGTCTTGAATGGTAAATATTAATTATAGAATACAGAGGGTGGAGGCAGTCAGCTGGCCGGATGGAGTTTCACCATCTTTCTTAGCTCCAATACTTAATCCTCCCCAACATTGTAGATGTTCACGCCATGGGACGGATGCATTGAGAATAAAAATAGTTCAACTTATTTTAATAAGAAACTGTCCAACACATTAATACACGGCTTGATCCGAGGTAATGTTTTGATCACTACTTATTGTGTTTTAGGGGAACCTGGCATCAGAATATTAAGAATAACAGCAGAGGTATGCGACTGTGCATTTTTGGCCACATTTCAAGGAGGGCTGAAACGATTAATCAAATTAATCGTGATTAATTGATTATTGAAATAATCGTCAGCTAATTGAGTAATTGATTAATCGTTAACTGGAGCATGTACAAATGATGAAAGAAAAATACCAACTGGATTGTGTTAAAAGCACAATATGATTGCAAGGATCTCCAAGGAGAAAGCTTTGTAAATATAAGTGATGTAGTGACTGAGATTATCAAGGATTTCTCATTCTGAATTGAAATTAGCGTCCACCTCAAGGAAAGAAGTTGAAGCTGTTTAGATTGAAGCTCTGATATTCAGTGAATTGCTCTCCTTGGGTCATGAATCAGCCAACAAGTCAAGTTTTTAATTTATTGCTTTATCCGTGTTTGAATCAGTAGTGGGGAAAGATCAACACTGTGTCAACTGTTATTATGAAGATTTCCATCTTTGCTTAAGTGTAATTAAATCACCTAATAAGCTCAGACACAGGAACAGGAGGTTCTGTGCAAGACTTACAGCCTTACACGGAACAATTAGAGATAAATATGTACATTGCTGGGAAAGAAGAGCTCATTTTATTTTATTTAATACACCAGCTCTGTGCAGCTCTGCTTTAATCAAACTCCAGTTTGTTTGTGAATGCTAATCGAACCAAAAAAGTGAACTCTGGTCCCTGTTCGGTTGAAGTGAACTCTGGCACAGTTCGAATGCGTATGTAAACACCACGTGAGACAGAGACCGCTCCAAAAGCAGCAAGTGGTCTATAACGCAGGGCTTTCTGGGTAAATACAACCAAAACATGATAGGCTATTGCTAGCAGGAGAAATAACTTGTAGCCTTTGGCCAAAGACAAAAGAAAAATCCTAAATGTTAAAATCTGGGGCTACTCCATTTTTGTTTACATTTTGTGAAGAAGGAATTTGCGCCATGAGGTTTTCGTGTCGTTTCCTTCAGTGGTTCTTGGTGCAGCGCCACCACAGGCGAGGAGGGGAACTGATTTTTCAAACGGTTTGGCTTCTGAAGATTTAATTTTTAGAAAATCTGGAATTTTTTTCCCTCCACTAATAAACTTCTTGGGCTTCCATAGTTCAGAGTGATGTCAGCCATCTTGTTAAGCGCGTTTTGCAGATTCTATTTATTTGGACTTTGACTTTAATTCTTTGATCAAATATTAGCATCAGGCTAAGATTTTTTTTTTAAAATTTTGATAATAAAGCCATAATTTTAAAGAATAAATTCTATAAACAGTATAAGAATAAAGTGTTAGTATTACCAGAATAGAGTTGTAATGTCAAGAGAATTAAGTAATTTTATTTCAACTCCTGTACAAAATACATACATTTAAAATGAGGAATTTTGAACATTTTCTGAAGTAATACTTTGGCATCGGTTTTACAAACAAAGAAATATTTAACCTTTTAACACATCAGCAACAAAATTATAAGCAGCAGGACTTTTAAACAATTGTGCAAACAACTCAGTCTATTTTGAAAAAAGAACAAAGTGGGGTGGTCACGTTAGATCTTGGCATCTCTAGAAGCTTTTGTCTAAATAAAATCACATTTTTATCTTAATTTTAATAAATCAAAAAATCTTGTGTCCCAGCCCAAATACTGTAGTACAACTAACAGAAGGGATGAGTGAAATAAAAACACTTTTTCCAAGAAGAAATCAAGAAGAAAAAAAATGATTAAAATCAGATCAGGTGTGAAAAACATCTGAAAGTTTGTCTGGATCCGCCATCTTTGAATCAATTAGCAACTTGACTTCACGTATGATGTCTTTAATCAGTGAAAACCAACACTTCCTGGTCTGCATAGATCAATAAGTAACTGACTCAACACCATATTATTAAAAATACTCCATTTTGCACCAGAAGCTGAGTGATTTTCCTCAGGGGCGCCGTGGAGAGCATCCACTCCATTACTGTGTGGAATCAAAACTGCACAGCTGCTGAGCACAAGCACATCATCAGACCGGGGCTCCTCCACATCGCTCATACAACCACGGGGAAGCGCGCTGGAAATGCGTTCAGAGGCATCACAGCCTGACAAGTCGGCGTCTCAATCAGTCGCAGGAAACAGATTTAAGATCCGAATGACGGGGAACAGTTTTAAATCACCAAGCTGTGGTTCTAATGAGACCTGCCTCCAGAATGAAACACTCCAGTCTCCTTCACTCCACAGCAGAGAAAGATGGCGGCCACCAACAAGAAAACTACAAAGTATTCAGAGAAGAGAGCCTTTACTGAATCACAAAGGTCCTGAAACGATTAATCGATTATTGAAATAATCGTCAACTAATTCAGTAATTGATTAATCGTTAACTACAATGTATTCAGAGCAGTAAGTAGAATGGTATAGAATTTACTTTATTGAGAGTGATAGGTTCTGAATATAAATAAAAGAAGCCACAACTGTACAAAAGATACGTTTTGCATTTTAGATTTAAAAAGAACTACTTTGTAGATATATTCTACTCAAAACTCCCTAAACTTCAGAGAGTTCAAATTTGTTTTAGAAAATATTCTAATAATCATCTTTTGCACTCCGATTATTAATAAGAAAAATAGTCAAAACATTAGCCTTTTCTGACTACAGAAGCATATTCTGCCACAAATGATGCATTTTCTGAGAATCACTTTGTTTCATGCACATTTTTAACCGTTTTCAGTTTTTACAGTGTAATCCAGTGACGGAATTCTGTAACTGCCACTCTAGAGGCTTTTTCAAACTTAACATATTTTTTACAAACAAAATGCTACTGTTCAAACATATTTCACTTTACTGGAATAATTTATGCACCAAAACGTAGCCACACGTCTCTGCTTTGAGGAAATGTAAGTGTCACAGTTGTAAGTTTTATAGTTTTCTTTAAAACACTCCCCGAGTGCAGGCATGTCACCCCTTACTCCATAGAGTTCCATATACAATTTATATTTTGTTTATGCATTTTCTACACAGTTGTGTGTTTTTCCTGTGAGTAATCGTTTCATTTTTGTGGGTTTATTTTTATTAATCTGTACAACACTGACCTGCTTTTAGTATGAAGTGTAAGTTATACATAAAACTGATTCATATAAAATATATTCAGCATCTTCTGGTGCGTTCATTTGCCAAGATGATCATTTTCCCAGCTATTTAGTCTAGTTTAGTTCACTGTAATCGAGGGCCACTAAAAACCAGTACAGGGGCCACAAATGGCCCCCGGGCCCCAGTTTGAACACCCTTGTTTTGGATAAAGTGGAGACATTTGGGGGGTTTTTTGTTTGTTTTTGTACGTTTCTAATGCATTTTTTTTGTCATAAAAGTTGTTCAGGAAACAGTTTTGCCTTGTTTGGTACATTTAGTCATGGAACATGAAGCTGATTGGTAAACAGCACATCAAAAATCATTGCAGCCCTTTAAAAGAAAAATCAAAAACCTGATTCTTTCGGCCCCGATAAGCGCTGAAAGCCCTTAGTTTTACACTTGGAGGAAAATCCTCCAAATTCCCAGCCTGGCCTTTAAATCTGCAGCACTCAGCTTGTTCAGAGCTCAGCAGGAGTCCTGCCAGCAGACTCAGTGTATCTAAGCTTCTCCCTCCATCTAGCACATGATCTCCCTCCGACACTCAGTTCTGCAAAGTGTTAACGGTCTGCAGAGTTCAGGACTGCCAGGCCTAGCTCCCGAGATGAGCGAAGCCCGAGTATCTCTGTCGGCCATGACTGCACAAACTCCTCGCCGGCTGGAGTCAATCCCCAACGCCGCCGCACATGTTTGACTGGAGGAAAGGGGAGCTGTGATTGCTGCCAGAGGATTTAGGGGAGTTTGAGTGTCTCAGATAGTTTTGGACCATTTCTGTTGGACTTCAAAATCACTTGTAGTACAAGGAGGCTTTCAGGTTACAGCTGCAACTAACGATTATTTATCAATTATTCTGATGATTAATCCATTAATCTGATTAAAATAAAATTGGCACAATCTGCAGATTTACTATTTAGTCTTTTTAATACAATATTAGAAATTTACAAAAAGATGGAAAGTTGCAGACTTTTAGAGTGGCAACTAACTATTTTAGTTACATTTTGACAATTTATTAATCAAATAAAATGTTGGCACACTGGACTTTTGTCATTTAATACTCGTTTATACAATATTAGGAACAGATTAAAGGATAAAAATAAATAACTGAAAATCAGGAAGACTTTTACGTTAAGGCTGCAAATTAAATTATTCAAGTTGTTGATTATTCTGACTATTGAGTAGTCAGATGAAAAAATTGGCACATTCTTCAGATTCTTCAATTAAGCCGTTTTTTAAATACAATATTAGAAATATTAGAAAGATGCAGGTAGATAATCCAATACCTTTTTAAAATAATAAATATTTTACTACCTCAAATGAAATAAAAGCATTCCTTTAGTGAATGCTTGGCTTCTGCAGCTAAAAAAACACTTCTACCAATATGTTAAAAGTTCATTCCTGACCTGATGATTATTTTCTGGATTAACCGATTTAAAAAAAATAATCAGTGGGATGAATATTTTCATGATATTCTAATGCTTTGAGTTGTACCTGAGAGGAAGCTAATCTTCTCTATAAATACATTGTAAGTCACATTCATGGCTGAAGAAGCAGCGACTCGCCCAGGGTGGCATTCATGCCACATTTTCCACCATAAAAATGATGCCTTAATAGAAAGTGGCCATTTCATAAATTCATGTGAGACCAGGCTGTCCAGAGCAGTAAATGATTTTATGTGTTTCTTTTCCAGATCCAAACCCATTATTACACTGCTGAGTCCTTTTCTCTGAGTTTATGTCGCTGCCAGCAACTTCTAAATCTCCGTTCCTCTCGCCCTGGTAGACGAGGCGAGCGGAACCACCAGGACAGAAATGTCAGGACGACGTCAGGGTGTTAGCACGCCACGGCTAGCCTCTCAGTGCTTCTGAATGTCACCGCTCTGGAGACCGCAGCGGCACACACGTTCGCAAATATGCACCGAAACCGAGCTCAAACAGAGGGAAGCAGGAAGAAAGGAGCGAGCCGCGTTGCTGCCAGGCAGCTCTCACGTCGGGGAAAATGGGCGACAATAAAACTTCTCCCGCTCCTTTTATAAGGTCAGATCTGCATGTCAATCAGCTGCCATGAAAGTCTGAAGAACTTTGAATTGAACCGTTTCAAGTCATGTTTAAAACATATTTTAATAAATGAACTAAATGCAGTTTATTAGGATTTTATTACGCAGCAAAAACAAAATATTACCAAGTATTTTGGGTCAGGTTTCTAGTGCAAATATCGCTAACGCTTTATTTGAAGTGGTGTGATTAAGTCTGGCACCGTCACAAACATGAAGGAGTCTTTGTAAATGTTTATCACTCCTGTCATTCGGTAAATAATGACACTTTTAGTGGACTTTTTATGCAACTTTGCTTTAAAAGTGTCATTATTTACCAAATAATGCCAAGTTAACACTTTTAATACAACTTTGCATTAAAAATGTAACTATTTACCAAATGACAGCAGTCAAACAGTCATGAAAACTCCTTCGTGTTCATGTCAGTTTTCATGCACACCTCTTCAAAATAAAGTGCTACTTAAACATCTTAGTACACTATAAATAAGAAAACTAACTTACAAGTAACTTTTCACTAAGATAAGGAGAATACTGGTTCAACTGGTGGATTATTTTACTGATACCAGCACAGTTTCCCCATGAGATAAGTGGAATAATCTGCCAGTTGAACTATAACTTTTACATTAATATTAAATAATTCTTAAAACAAGCTCCTATATCTTGCTGAAAAGTTACTTGTAAATTAGTAAACCTGAAATAAGACAAAACAAAGATATCTGCACTAGAAATTAGATTAAAAATACTTGGTAAGATTTTGTTTTTGCAGTGTAAAAAAGAACAAAAAACACAAAACAAAACAAAACACTTCACCACTGTTTGGTTGCTGAAATTTAAATGTACAGATAACAACCCAATCACTAACATTTCTGGACTCAAATGTCCTCAGCTATTAAACAAATTAAATCTAGAGATTAAATTCTGTGAATTTGGAATTATTGACTTAAAACTAGCTCCCATATGTTGTTGAAAAGTTACTTATAAATTAGTTTTATCTTATTTCAAATGAAAGTATAAATCTACTCCTTTTCTTACCAAATTAAAGTCATATTTTGTTTTCTTTGTGTAATGTTGCTAATTTACCAATTTAAAGTGAACTTAGATATTTGCGCTATAAACTAGACCAGAAGTATTAGGCAAGACTTTGTGTTTTTGCAGTGTAATAAAATAAGGACTGGAACTTATTGTTTTCCACTTAAAGCTCAAAGCTGTCATATAAAACTCAGAGCTGCACCTTCCTAATGCTATTCATGGTTTATTAGCTGTTTTTCTAACACGTCTAAAGAAAGAAGGGATGCGACTTGTGCATTTTGGCGGCAGGAACGGATAAAGAAATGGCGTCGTTAGCTGCCTGTAGCTGCAGGCTGCGGCGCTACAAGATGCTGTAGAGATAAATGGGAACAAAGCGCTGCGTGGCTCGCTGTCCTGCTGGTCGATTGGAAATCTGAGGGCAGAGCCGCATTGATCAGGAAGAATCGGCCCCAGAATGGACAATACCTCTGACACACACCGGCTCTGCTCAGTGCCAACAGCAACAAACACACACACACACACACACCCCAACACCGATTGATTGTAAAATTTTCCACATTTCTTGTAAGAACCATATTTGGGAAATTATCTTTCCTACACTGACTTTTCCTTAAAAACACCAACTTGAAGTCATTAAGGAGCAGAATTACCAAAATATAATTTCTTTTGAAATATAAACACACACAATATGAAGTGTCACAAATATTAAAACTAATCCATTCAAACAGATACAAAACTAAAGTTCCCTCAGTTGTGTCTTAGGCAGAGACATAATTACATACTTAGAAAAGAAAACGTGTGGAAGGAGATAATCGAGCTGAAAGTGAAATATCTGTTTCATTAGTCAGACGTGAGCAGAGAGAAGCGAAGAGAGCGGCCACAGATGCAACTCCTGGTTACATAATAATGGAGTCAGACTGGGGAGGAGACGCTGATGATGATTACAGGCACCCCAGAAACAAATTAGGACTTTAAAGCTGAAGATTTGTTTCTACAGTCACGGAGCAAAAATGGATTTTAACAGTTGGATGATTATCCTCTTCCGAGTGTTTTTTTTTTTTATTTGACCTGAATAAATATGTAAAAGAGCCTTGAAAATGGAAACATCTTTCAGTGAAAAATGTTTGCAGATCATTTTAATGCTTCTTTGAACAAGTTGGGATAATATTTTCATTGCATGTTTTGCAGAAAATCATTGTAAAATAATGAGATTTTAGTCTGATAAGTTCATGGTGAGCCATTTACTGTCCTTTGTCACTTTAAATCCAAAAAAGCCGCTGGCCATACCCCCCCCCCCAACTCAACGTTTACAATTGCACATGAAAATGGCTGCAAACAGATGCGCAGTTATACAAATGTACATGTTTGAAAAGCAGAAGTAGAGCCTCCTGCACAACCAACAAGAATGCAGCAAGTTGTTTCTGAAGGGTAAGTGAACAAGAAAACTCTTGTCTTTTACAGCAGCCATTGTACAGTGCATACGATGGCAAAACCAGCTGACCAAACGATCTGGAGTTCAGCTTTGGTTGCTAGGTAACGGGCGGAACTCTGCCGGGGTTGCTAGGTAACGGGCAGTTCCTGCTGATTTGTGACGTTACATTCAGTTTTGGAAACTGATCATTTTCACGGTATAAAGATATTTTTTTTTACCAGATATCTCTATATATCTATATCTATGTTTACATCTATCTCTGTTTTTGTCTCTATGCATTTACTTGTACCTGTCTATATATGTATTTATATAAATCTATATCTCTATATCTATATCTAGAATGTACATAACCACACATGCATACTATTCTATCCTTCACATATTTATACTCTCTGTCTGTATGAAACTGGAGTCAAACTCACTCACTCATTCCCAATAAAGCTGATTCTTATTCAGTTTAAAGAGATCACAGTTAACTTTAAATAAACTTATTCCTTTATTCACGAACCAAACGTCCGTGACTTGTTCTTTCTTTAAACAAAGTTTGAAACTGAAACTGGGGTCAGCACAACCGGTATCTCACTTGTTTATCTCTTGTCAAAATCTTCACTGATTTCCAGTAATTTACCTTCTTCCATTCCAATTAATTAAGTCCAAAAAGTTCACTTTCCTTCTCCGCTATTGATCCATCGGCCTGTTAATGAGACAAAGGAGAGAGGTGTGAGAGCTTTCTGAGTAAATACAGCACTGTGCAACCTCAGAGTGAACCCTTAAAGTAGCATTCATCACATTTATTCCAAAACACTAACCCCCTTTTTTTTTTTTTTTTTTTACTGCGCATTCATTTGTCAGGTTGTTTTGCCTGAAAGCCTGAAGCTACTCTCTCTTACAAGACAAATGAACCAACAGTTTGTGACTATAACAGCACAACAGAATGACCTGAAGCCGAACTCTCTGAATGATTAAAAGAAACTGGAACCAAATATGTGATCTCTCACTGTTTTTCCTCTGCACAGAATACAAAGAAGGAACAACATCTATAAACAAGCTGATACGACACAAAAAGCTGCCGCTAAAACAACTAAGAGATTTGGGTTTTGTGACAAATATGGAAACAGAGCAATTAATACAGTTTCAGCAAGAGATCACAGGACAAAGCAACCATTTAAAACACAGGAACAACACTGAAAAAACACAAAATCTTACCAGAGATTTTTGGTCTGGGTCTCAGTAGGCATGAAATGAGACTAAACTAACTTACAAGTAACTTTTCAGCACAATACAGAAACTTGTTTTAAGTCAATAATCCCTAAACTTTGATGAAAAGGTCCTAATTCCACCAGCAGGTTAATTTACATACAACATGGTAAAATGTTAAATAACCTGTCATCAATATTAGAGAATTATTGACCTAAACAAGTTCCTATATCTTGAAGAAAAGTTACTTCTAAGATAGTTATGTCCTATTTCAAGTGTCCTAAGATAATTGCACTAGAAACTAGACCAAAGATTTTGTGTTTTGCGGTGAATAAAAACCTTTCCAGAGTAAAACGCCTCAGAAACTGCAGTAATAGACCAATAACAGAACAGTCTGTTCTGTTATTCCCGTGGCTGAAAGATGAATTTCCCAGGAGGATAAAGCAAATTAATTATGAATTACCCAAAGCTCAGATGACACACTTGTTCTCTTTTATGAAACAATGTCATCACACACACACCAGGATATTTTTACCAACATTTGGTGTTGGAAAACATATGGCTTTTTAACATTTTTCCCCTCGACAGGGCAGTGGGTCAGGAATAACTGTAAAAACAGGGTCCTTTTCTACCTGAACCACTGCAGGTAGAAACTACAAGCACACAGTAGGACAGGCTAAGGCAGCTGTAGCAACTTTAGTCAATTTTATCTGATTAAACTGCTGAAACTAAACTACTGGGCTAAAAAGGGAGTTGAGCTAATCCTAAAGCACTAATCATAAACATTAGTGCCGTTAATGCACTACAGAGACAATGTATTTAGTTGGGTCTCAATCATTTAGTTCCTGTGAACATTCAGCAGGCCAAGACATTTTTGACAATTTCATGCTCCAAACTTTGAGGGCAGAATGTGGGGATGAACTTTTCCAGTTCCAACATGGCTGCACAATGTATTCATGATCAAGTTTATGTGGAAGAACTTGACCATCCCTTCCAATAAAACTGCCAGCCAGGCTTTCTGGTCCAACCTTAGAGCACAAATGATATTTACATAAACTCACTTCTCAACCTCTGGGAAGTCTTTCCAGAAGAAAAGTGGTAGTCATGTTAAGTCTTATAGGAACTTTATGTTCTTTTAGTATTGCACTACATACTCCGGGTAAGTGTGGAAAAACAAAGTATGTATGCACAAAATTTATTTGTGTACTTTATTTGCTGTCCTGTCCACAAGTAGCATCTCTCAACCACTGTTGCATCCATCCATCTTTTTGTCAGAGTCCATCCATCACTCTTGGATGGATGGACTCACCTGTCTGTGGTTTTTTAAAGCCTGGCCACAGCAAAAGTCTATCATAAATTCAGAAAGAGTTTTGTTTTGTCATTTTAGAAAAACACTGAGGACAAAATTTGAGAAATTTCAATCAGTAAAAACATTAAGTTTTGGCTTAGAGGAATCTTGTTTTCATAACCTCAGGAAGACTTGAGTGCAAAGGACCATTTAGCTGTTTATTTCTCCCGCTTTCCTTCCCTACATCTCTTCCAGTTGTTTCATAAACTGCAGAAAGACAGAGCTAAAAGAAGCACTGATCCAGTCATCACTTTAAGCTGCAGCTTGATCCTTATCCAGTCCGTATTTGTGCTCTAAGCCCATCAGTTTTTAAGCATGTTGGTCTGTAGTGCTTCAAAAAAAAAAAAACGCATCCAACGGTTTAACTTCATGTTTTTGGTTTCCGGAAAGCGAGCCGTTTCAAAAACCTCCAGAATGTAACGTCACAAATCAGCAGGCACGACCCTTCACCTAGCAACCCCAGAAGCCCATCCCGTTACCTAGCAACCACATAGTAGTATGTGGTCACCTAGCAACCCAAGTTTAGCTCCAGGTTTTGCCATTTTGCCAGGTGGTTTTTCCGCTGTATGCACCTTCCATTGCCTTTTGTATCGCCCATAAGCCCATCGTAACTTTTTAAAGTTGGCTTTGCAGCTCAGCTTTATCTGTTCACCTGCTGCCCAGTAAAACATTCATGCTGCTTGTCAGATTTTAAAGTCTCTGCAAATGGCTGCATACAGAAAAGCGGCAGCTAACAGAGGAGGTGAAACGGATGACAGCTCTTGAACAAATAGTTAAAACAAAGTTGAAAAAGTTTAAGTAGAAAAAATGGATATAATTGTTAGAAACTTAACAAGCCTTATTTAAATGTTGTGGTTTTCCTTTTACAGCGGTGTTAGCCACGGATGAGGCATTTCTATATTTGAGCACCTTTTGTGCTTCCAGTTGTGAAACTGAAGCAGTTTGAATATTCAGCGGTGGCTCCGGAGTAGAAAACCCCTCATTTAGCTCTCCAAGTTATGGACACGACCAGTAATTTAGCTGCATTAATTAGTCACACAGAGAAAGATGGGCTGTTTGTGAAAGTGTTCCTGGTTTTCTGTGGACAGAAAAAAGAGCTCAGCTGCAGCAGAGGCTGACACTCGGAGTTTGAACCACAGATTAGATGGTGTTTAATTAGCGAGGCTGGTCCAGAGTCCTCCTCTTTATACATTAAAAATGTTTGTTTGTATTTTTTCCAAGCTAATTTTTCCACCATGTTTTACTTATATGTGGCTGTTGGTTATTTTATCGAGATAAAGTGAGAATATCTACAAATATTTCAATATTTGAAACCAGTGATTCAGATCAGATTTCTGCAACTTCACTGCAAAAACACAACATTTTACCAAGTAATTTTGGTCTAGTTTCTAGTGCAAATATATTAGCACACTTGAAATAAAACAAAACTACCATTTCAGCAAGATATAGGAGCTTGATTTAAGTCAATAATTCCTTAATATTGATGAAAAATTTCTAGCTATAAGTGAAATAATCTGTCAGAAGTATTTTATTGACTTAAAATAAGCTTTTATTTCAACCTGAAAAGTTACCTTAAAGTCAGTTTGCCTTATTTTATATGTGTCTTACCAAGATGTGTTTTTGCAGTGTTTTCAAAGATCTCAGGAGGTGAAAGAGGTTTCCTCACAGAAATTGTTAAAAATTGCTCCAAATCAAGCTGAATCGCAGTAATTTGTAAAATGCAATTTGCCAAAATTGTAAGAGGTTGTCACAAATATGTTTGTCAGATATTTCTGTAGTAAAAATACTTGTGGAGAGAAATAAAAGCAAGGAGCCAGAGCGACTAATTAAGCTTTCTTCTTCCAACCTGAACTCATACTTTCAAAGGTTTTTTCCGTCATCCAACATAAATTTACTTTAGCACACTTTCTCTCCTCCTTTTCTCTCGACGCTTTTAGAAAGCAGAAAGACGCGTCCCGAATGAAGCTCTCAGCACATCAGAAGCACACTCACACAAAGTGCTGCTAACCAACTCGGATAACGCGTTCTCCAGGCTTTCTTTGACTGCAACACAGCACGATATCAGTAATTACTGGTGGGGAGTCGAAGCAGACGCAGGGATTTTAAGTAAAGAGAAGCAGAGAGGCGTCAGGGCTGTGATCCGTGTCGACTGGAGAGAAGAATGCCGGACAGAAACACTGACATGATGAAACCACTCAAAGACAATTTACTTTTTTAAAACATTTTTCTTGATATTATTAAGCAGATATTTTAGAAAACATCTTCCAGATAATATAGTGTAATCTTAAATGATAGTGTTTTGTACAAATGGGTGCAGAGAAATTCATGGAAGGTTTTAATATCAACTGTGCTAATCTCAGGACTATAATGGAGTAGTTTAAAGAACAGAGCCAGAAAAGCACATGCAAACACATTTATCAGAAAAATACACTTAGAGTATTTCAACATGGCAATTTCAGGGATTAGACTGTTTCAGTGTGTCTTCACAGCTGACACTCAGTTTAATTGGGGACCAAAGTTGCAACATTTGTTGTATTTTCAGCTGCTGCGGTTTGACACCGTGTCAAATAAACCAAACCCCTTGAGAAACCTATTCCCCTCCTCGCCTGTGGGGGCGCTGCATCAACAGCCACTGAAGGAAATGACATATAAACCTCTGAAGAAGACCCTAAATGCAACGTCCTTCTTCACCAAATGTAAACAAAAATGGAGTAACACCTGATTTTAGCGGTTGTAGGATCCAGGGGTGTCAAACTCCAGGCCTCCAGGCCAAAGTCCTGCAGTTATTAGATGTGCCACAGGCACAAAACACTGGAATGAAATGGCTTAATTACCTCCTTCCTGTGTAGATACGTTCTCCAGAGCCTTGCACTGACAGCCGACTGAACCAGTCAGTCAGCTGTGAATGTTACAACACGACCAGAAACGGACAGACAAAAAGAATCTGCTGAAGGACGATAAATCAAGAATAATAAGATAATTAATTATTCTATTCAGGTGTGGTGCAGCAGAGGCACGTCTCAAAGTTGCAGGGCAGTGGCCCTCCAGGACTGGAGTCGGACACCTGTTTGTTAGACTCTCACGTTTGCTTTGGTTGTTTTTACCCAGAATGCCCTGAGCTATAGTACACTTCCTGCTTTTGGAGTGGTCTCAGTCCACTTGGTGTTCACATATGCATTTGAATCACAGTAGAGTTTCGTAGCCGCTTTTTTGGTTCGCATCAAAGTTTAATTGCGCATTCACACAAACCAAACGAACTGGAGTTTGATTAAAGCGAACTAAACAGTTGATGTGAATGCAGTCTAAGCTGCAGAAAGTAATAAATTATACAAAAGTGTCCTGTAAGTGCTTAAGTCACATGTAAATTCCAGAAGAGCATTGTTTTATGTTCCAGAAAATATGTTTTATATTTAGAAAAAGCAGTCTAACTTTCAGACATTAGCCCAAAAACCTACGAGAAACTAGTACACTGGAAGTCCTGGAGAAATAACCAATGAACTCTAAGAAGCAACTTGTAAGTTCAGGAAAGCAACCAAAAAGTTTTAGAAAATTATATTTATGAGAAATAATCATAGATTTGATTATGACAAAACTTTGAAAAGCAACCTTTACATGTTTCAACAGAATCTAATAAACTAAATAAAATTCCCTGTATGTTCTCCAAAGTAGCTTTTGATTTTGAGAAAATAGCCTTTACCCTTTTTTTGACCTACAGGAGAACCTATGAATACTCTGTAATGTGACCTGATTGTTTCAGAAAAATCTCTAAATACAATCGTTCCTAAAGACTCCCAGATTTAAAGACAAAAACACGACAATACAAAAAAATGCACCGAGCAACAATCACACTAGTTTCTCTTTTACCAGTAAAAAAGAAAAATATTTAAATGTTTTTCAGTTTTTCCTGTTTCACTGTTAGGTCACACAGTGTTCAATGAGCTCAGTAATTCTTGACACTGACACAAAATCTGGTTGTTTATCATCTCTAACCCTCAACAGGATAATTCACGCTTGAAGTGTATTTCTTGGTTTTCTTATTAAAGTTTCTCACCAAGTGCTACAAAATACCAGGAAATGACCTTGGAAGAGCAGCGCCGGAGGCAAACTAACTGCTGGGAAACACTCAGTGTCACGTTAGGGATTAACGTTACATCCCATGACGCCCTGTTCCACCTTATAGGCATGATTAAAGGAGAGGGAAGAATATTACCCACGGAGGGAAACTGCATAAAAGCTGTTGAGTGAGCAACAAAAACAAACTTGTACTGCATTAGAAGCAAAAGATAGATTTACAAAATCAAAACAATTCAAGAGCAAATTCCTAATTTTTTGTGACTTAATTGGGACAAAAATATTTAGCACCGATGGCACAAATTTTAGCTGCATGTAATTTTAGCAGCTTAGATATTCTGAGGCAAAAAATGTTAAAAAATAAACAACATGTCTGAAGACACTATGCTGTGTAAGAGTTTAACTGGTGGGAAAGAAATTCAGGAGCTGAATTGCTGAATCTAGTTTATATCTACTTATAACAAGAAAGTTTCTTATTAAAACAAGACACTTTCCCATTGAGATGCTAAAGTTGATCAAATGAGAGTTTCTTCTTTTAATGAGTTAATTAAACACACCTCTAACAGATTACGACTTATTAAAAAGGCCTCATCCTGTTTCCTCATCTGAAAATCCCAAGAGTTGTTGCTGTTTTACTGCTGTGACCTTAAAAAACAATATATTTTGGTTTAAATGAGAAATAAATCTCATTTATGTTTTTAAAATCTCCTTAAAACAAGGACGTTTCGAACCAAAATTCTGCTGCTGAGTTTTGGCAGTTAAACACTTCCATACCACGCACAAAGAGACGCATAATGTTTTTCAAATTTCAAAAACATCCTCCAGCCAGCAGGTGGCACTATTGAGCATTCAAAATGTTATCAGTACCCTTATTTAAACAGTAGTTTGTTGAACGCTGAAACTTTTCCACTAGTGATTTAGCAGTCACTAAATCGCTCGTTCACCCAGCATAAATTAGCTTTAGAAACAAAGATTTAGAGTATATAGCAAAAAAAGGGAATAAATTAGAAAATATAATATAAAATGCAGAAGTAGCTCAGTATATTAAATGTGGAAAATGTGCAGACTGTCAGAAATCTTAATGAAGAGCGATGAAATGAAGCAGAACTGGGCAAAACAGACGGTTAATGAATAAGTTCCAGTAATTAGAGAAAGACTGCAGGTGGAATTAATGACTGGAGTTAAAGGTCAGCCGTGCTACTTCTGGGCTTAACGAATCAACTAAGATTTAAATTGGTAACGGCATTTTAAAAACCAGTCTCCTAATTAACTTAATTGTAGAAATGTCTGAAATTGTATAAAATGTTAAAAACAGTTGCTTAGTGGACTACACTCAATGTTTTACTTTCCAAGCATATTTAAGAACTTTTAAGGCTGGTTTCCTTGAAATTCAGGTCGTTTGACCAGCAGTTGTTCATATCACTCTTTTCCCCTGGTTCTGATGTGATTTTCCTGGTGAAATGGTGAAATATAGTCACCCTGAATTGACAGGAGGACTGGCCATCGGGAGTACCGGGACGTTTCCCGCTGGCCTGGGACCAAAGGGTTGGTTCAGGTTGTACTTACTAAAAAACAATCTACGCTGCTCATGCATCTCACTCAGGTATCCGCCTGGCTGAAACTCCCGTTAAAGGAATAATCCAGACCCACTCCCTCCTTTTATTTTGTGAGCATTTCTGTCGCAGCAGTGCACAGATACACATGAGTACAAGCGTTATGGCAAAAAGCACATGCCTGCCGAAATTTGGATGTAATTTTGCAAGAATGCATCACTCAAAACATCTGCACTTGATGAGAAGAAGAAATTTGACAGATGAGGCAGATATAAATTTAGGTGTCCTTTTTTGGCAGATTAATAAAATATTATGGTTTTGACACCTTTATCCAAACACGTTTGAGTCAAATGTCTGATGAAGTTTTCTCTCCACGGTCGTGTTCTCCACTTTTACTAACAATACAACAATATATCATATAGTATTGGTGAAATCTAATTGAGAACGGATCCCTTGCATGATATTGTTTAATACAAAAATTCTGCGCATGCACCCAACGGTGGAGGACAAAAAGACGATTCTTTCACCTGCCATCAGTAGCTGCGGTAGAACAAACCTGGTGCCTAAATGGAGGTTTCATTAATTTAGTGCAGCCACAACAAAGTGAAAAACCATGGAAGAAAAACTCAAAACCAGTTTTATTTCTCTCCCTCTCTGCAGAATTTCGTAAAAGTTTTTATTCAGTAATGGTTGTTTGTGCTAATTCTGTGGTGTTGCTGCCTTTTACTGCGTGAATTTGAGTCCGACTCACTTCACAGGAACTTTTCAAAGATACAAAACCTATCGAGATCTGTACTAAGTTTGGAGTCATTTATATTTGCAAGAAAACTTTGCAATTCCCCAACAACACAAAGGCGGGACATGATATATTACCGAAGAAGACACAATAGGAGACACATCAATTGTATAGATATTTATATTAAGACATGAAGCTGCACTTTGCTTCCAAAACAATTCAACTAAGCAATTTTAGAGTAGATAATGATTTACATTTGGTGCCTTTATGCCTCGGTGGTCCATCAATGAAGAGCTTTTCTAATATAATTGAAAGCCTCAGTAGGAACTATCTGCTCACCCTGTTATTGCTATGGGAACCTTCAATGTTTCACATTATTTGAAACTCCATTTTTGACATTTTTTAATATAACTACATGTTTCTCTGCTGCCTTGAGAACTGTATAAAGTAGATTTGTTCTTATATTTGCTGAACATTTCTAACAATGTCCCTACAGACGTAGGAAACATGTTTCTAACTTTATCCTCACAGGTACCTTCACCTCAATGCAGCCAATTTGCCAATTAATCTGATTGACATACGTGGAGTCAGACAACAGAACAACTTTGATGCAGTGACTGAAACGTGGCCAATTAAGACTCTCTGGTAACCAACGGCAACTAACGAGGCATCTTCTTTCATTCACTGCAAATACCTCAAGTTTGATTTTAAAACCAGCAACATCAAAGAGTATATATACGAGTTAAAATCTGCACTGCTGATGTAATTTTATATGTATATGCATGTAAAATAAAACCTGAGGGTTTTAACAGGCAAAAAATATAATCTGACTCTTTCGCCGTAAAGTTCAATTCAGATTTTAACTTTGCCAATATTAACACTGAAATGTATTTCTCAGCATTTTATGCAAAGGTTTAGGTGGTTACAGTCTTCAGTCAGAAGGATGTTGTTTTGTCACCAACAAAAGTCACTACTGAGTGATTTAAACGACCTGAAACTAAGAACACGGCCTCTATGAACATTTCAAAACAACCTCAGTGAGTTGGAGGCAGAAACAGATGTTTATTGATGTTCAGCCTAATTCGAATTTGATGAAAAGCCCGAACGCGTCTCTGTGTGTTCTGATTATTGTCGCTTCATCTCTGCTGCTCTATCTTGCCCAGGGCAATCTTCAAAAATTGATTTTTAATCTCAATGATTTTTTTTTTCCTGGTTCAATAACATCTTGGTAAAACAAATGCAAAAACTGAAATAACATTTTTAGGAATAGATGTTATGCAGGACTTAGTGCGCGTGACGGTGATTTAGTGAGATACAAAACAGCAGAAGTGCTAATAAAAGGTTTAAGCTAGCAACGTTTTTTAGGTTTTGTACGCAAAGCAGACATTCTGCACTGGATTTCACTGAAGTTTCTGGTTGAAACCATAAATAACCAGGTGTAAAATAAATAGCCTGTCATTAACTCCTCAGTAATTTCTAATATTGTTCTTTCATTGCTCAAAACAAAACAGATGCTACAAAGACGAATAATATCAGCAGCTTTTGTCTAAAGCCTTTTATTTCTCTCCAAATTGATTTAAAAACAGGAGAAAACAGTAGAAGCACGTCCATATTTCAAAAATAATATATTCAGAAATCTCCAGTTTGGTTCCCACCACCAAGTCTGGTTCTCATGCGACCACAGCACTGGTGGCTGGGAGGTCAGGCTTATAGTTATCCTCTGTTTACTACACGATGCATGTCGCATCATTAAGCCAAAACCTGGCCTAATTTTTAAAAATTGTCCCAAATAAATCACATAAATTTGCCCAGCTTTAAACGCAAAATTAAATTCACCTAATTTGTAGTTTTACCTCAACAAAAACATCCAGCAATAATTCAGTTTGTTTTCTGTAGGACTGAGACTTTAACGCATTGATTTTGATTAGTTAATTACATACATTTTAACGTGTTAAAGATTTAAATGAAATTAATCGCATTTGTTTTGTTTTAATTTTCACATAGAAAAGTCCCAGTCGGAACCTTTGTTGCATATTTTGGCACAAAACTCTGACGCACAAGCAAACAAAGTGATGTTTCTCTTAAGGACTTTTGCTTAAAAAATGACCTGCTTGGCGCTGGAAATGAGTATTACTGAGTTCCAGATGTGCTAAAAGGAGTTAGCCCATCTGCTAAGCTCTTCAAGCCTAAACTAGCATATAAATGCTAATCATGCAGCAGCAGCACTTCTTTTTCAAACCAGAAAAACAACATATTTTATCATTATAAATTATTATAATTATTAAATAATACAGATGGTATTAGTGCTTTTTGAGTGTCTTTTAAGAATATTTGCAGCACCATCCAACATTTGGGACTGATGTACATTTAGAGGATCTATTACCTGCAGTCGGACGCTTCAGAAACACTTTGCTCATAACTTAACGATATGAAACACTTTAACCCCGAAGACGTGAACGGCTGATGCTCTGCGATCGTCACGTGAACTCAACTGAAACAATGAAACTTATAAAACATCAGCAGCCAGCAGGTACAGCCCCTGTTCTCTGTTTGTGTTTGCAGTGAAGCATTAATGTGTGTGAAATGGAGAGCAGAGTCTAATGCTTGCATGCACCATCAGCTTGTCGTTAAGCTGGATTTCCTTTGTTTCTCAAAAACGGGGCCGTTTAGAACAAGTTGGAGACGAAAAGAATGAAGCAACTCTGGAAACATCAGAAGAAAAGGTGCTCAGAATCAAAACCTTTGATATTAGGGAACCTGTTTTTCCACTAAAGCTTCTTCCTGATAGCATAGCCTGTCGACAATGCTAATGCTAGTTAGCATAGCCACAAATGATGGCAGATAAACAGTTTTAAAAGTTATTGCTCTGCCATTAGCACATTATTTAATTTCCCTTTGTGATCAATAAACTATTCTTAAATTTGAACAGTGAGCACAATAGGGTGATTGACAGCGCTAAGACCCTCCTCCTGGCTCTGATTGGTGCATATCTTCAGTAATCAGATCAATCTTTTCACAGACTGTTTAACATGTAAAAATCTTTAAAAAAAAAAAAAAAAGCTACATACTGGAGCTTTAAGCTAAAGCTCCACTGCAGTTTTTTAGCCACCGTTAAAATTCGCCCTAAACCTTTTACTATTTACGGTTAAACTATAATTTAAATCAAGTATCCTATAGTCAACAAGGCTTAAGCTGCATAAAACCCACTTCCTCCTCTTCCTACATCGCAGCTCTTCAGCTGTTAAGACGAAACGTAAAAACACCCAATGATAAAAGATAAACGTCCCGCAATGTCAACAAGGACATGATGCTGGAAATGGAGAGCAGAGCAGTGATGCAAGGTTCTGAAATTTTATCTCAAACAAACACAATAACTGTAGGGTGCTTCTCAATATTAATCCCCAAGTTGTCAAATCCTCTTGAGCTGATTAGGGTTCCTCTTTTAAATATTTATTTAAACCAATTAGGCATATAAGACTCCTAAGGATAATCACAGTGTTTTATATCTCTGCTGTGTGTGTGAAAACCAGGATGAGCTGTTTTTGAAGCCCCGTCTTTTGTGTCCCGACGTCCTACATAAAGTCCTCTGCTGTCACCAGCGCAATATTTCATAATGAAGACTTGTGTGAAGAGTGGGGCTGAGTTTCCTTTATTCCTGACCTTTAATGTCCCATAAAGTGGGAGCCTCTAACTTCCAGGACTCCTGCCTGTTCTGAAAGTTGTCTGAGGTGTAACAACCCAGTGAAAATCTTTTATGGGCCAACATAAAAACCTGTGAAGTTCTGATTTGGGGTTAGAGCTCCTCGGAGACGAAAAGCTGCTTGTCCTGGAGACACTCATTACCTCTTTTCAAGCACCCAGTGTTGGAAGAAGTTTAACTTTTAATTCTTTAATAAACTGGAATATTGTTCTATAAGATTGATGAAAGACTCACTTCAAAAATCAAAGATTTCTGCTTTATAGATATGCTTTCTGTGTTTTAATGGTCTGAACAAGTTGACTTCCACATTTTTATTGACTTGATCAATAAAAATGTGGTACGTATGTCCAAGAAGGACAAAACAGGTGTTTCTGTGGATGCAACTCCAATTTTTTTGCAGAACTCTGCCTAGTTTGACTTTTTTGTTGAGCATATTTAAAATATTCTAAAAAAAAAATCAGCTTGGGAAGCTGAAATACCACACGGCCCGGGGGCCAAATCTGGGCTCCGTATTACATCAATAAGTCCCTCCAGTTTTTCTCAAATCTGCAAAATTCACACAAAATCAACAAATCTCCATGTTTTTTGTTTTGATTTTACAGCAAATTTTCCCAAAATTGATCAGAAACACTGAGTTTAAGTGACGGCAGCCAACCTCCCGATTATTGAGCCAGTTATAGTTCATAATAAAAGTCACATTTGTCATCATACATTACAGCAAACATCATAAAAATTCCTAACAAACATTTCTAAATTGGCACTAAATTCTGTAATTCTGATTGGAAAAAACACTAAAGCAATCACAAAATCTGGGAGGAACAGCTATTTACTGATATTTCCACAGTTCAGTTGGTTTTATCGACATATTCTGGCACAACCGGCCCTTTAAGAACATTCTGATTTTTGACATGGTCCTAAATGAAAATGAGTTTCATGCAAATGAGATGCAAAGCCGCCGCCTGCTGTTTGCAAAGCAGCCAATCCAATAACAATCATTTATTGTCCTTGTTTCTGATTGGTTGTGACCCCAAGACGCCTTCAATTGTGCATTTTGAAACATAATAAATGGGCTCTATTATGCAAAACTCACATTTTGCACATTTTTATACTTGTGTTCATTTTTGCTGAGCTTTCAAAGTGTAATCATTACCTTTACTGTGAAGCTGACAGACTGTAAGCTGTAAACTGGAGTTTTCTCTCAATTTGTGCTTCTTTTCTTTAAAATTTATGGCTTTACTTTATTTACTTCTGCTTTTCTTTTAATCAGTTCTCCAGTGAAATAATGGGTAAAAGCAAATGAACTTTTCTCTCTTTCTTTCGAACGTTTTCCCCATTTGATCTAAAGTGAAAGTGTTCCTTTGGTCTTCTTATCTAATGAAATGGAAAACTGACCCAGCAGGGGGCGCACCATTAGCACAGATTTTCCAAATGGCAGGTGAATCCACAAATACAGTCACGCATTTGCATGCAAAAAAAAAAAAAAAGCCATTTATCACCACCTGCCTTTGAGAGCTGTTGCTACGAGCAACAAGTGTGTCCGTATTTTCTGATGGCGACGGTGTGATTATGAAATATCTGTCTGTTATCAAAGGAGACAGACAAAAGCTTCTGGTGAACTGTTTATTGAAACGGAAAATTGAATGTCTGATGGTTTCCAATGGATTTCCCGTCACATCTTGGTAAAGGCCGTGCTCACATGCAGCGACCGTTCACAGATAAATAATTCAGATGCTCTGCAGCCAAATGACTGTCAGTTCATTCAAGAACACTAATTGAGTAAAGACATCCAAGTTGGAGGTCGGAGGAAAAATGTCCAATATTTTCCAATGTCTTGCAACAGTTGTCACCATAGATTAGAGCAGGGTGCTCAAAATGCGGCCCGGGGGCCATTTGTGGCCCTTGGACTGTTGGAGACTTTTAATTTGTAATTTTCTCCCAATGGAAAATGTAAAGTACAACACAAAGTGTTTGTCATGTTTCTTCAGAGATTCACAAAAATCAGCTTTTCTTTAGATGATTAAACTTGACTGAATATAGCAAACACTTTTGAAAGAAAGTGACACAGATCTTGTTCTTGTTACTGAAAATAAATGTATTAAATTTAGCCCAAAAGAAACTAAAACCGGATCTTTTTATTAAAAACTGCAAATTGAAAAATCTTTGACAGCCTGTTGGCGCCATTATAGATAAAACAAAAGCAGTAAAATTGCACCAAAAAAACTCGGACAATTCAAAAAGTCTAAAATTTGCAAATTTTTTCTAGAAATTTTCTGAGATTAATCTCAATTTATGAGGTTTTTTTTTGGTGGAAATTTGCAACTGTTTTGTAGATTAAAAAAAGAAAAGAAATAAAATTAACTTTATTTGCTTGTTTTTAGGGTTTCTTTTTTTTTTCTAGTTTTGACTCAACAATTTTGACCCACGTGACAAAAAGTTTGGAGCCTCACAATGCATCGAGTCAGTCCCCGTGTGCAACATTGCAAATCCAAAGGTCTGCTTTGATTAAATATTTCATAGGACATTTTTAGATCATTCTCTCCAAAGTAATAAAATATTTGGCCGGTTAGTTGGACTTTAGCTGGCCTCAGTGCCTAATGCATATTTTAGTGGCTGAAATGCTGAAAGTCGCAGAGCAAATGGTGGGGACATTAGGCAACGGTAAAAAAAAGCAAAGAAAAACAATATTACCAAATATTTTTGGTCTAGTTTATAGTAATAAATATCTAATCACACTTAAAATAAGACAGAAGTAACTTACAAGTAACTTTTCAGGAAGATAGAAGTCGTTTTAAGTCAGTAATTTCATAATATTGATGAAAAAGCACCAATTCCACTGGAGATTATGTCATTTGTAACATAAAATTGCCTTTATATAAGTGGAAAAAGAAAAAACTGGCAGTAGAACTAGAACCTATATCAATCAATATTTAAGAATTATTGACTTAAAACAAGGTCTTACATCTTTCTGAAAAGTTACTAAGTTAGTTTTGACTTATTTCAAGTGTACTGAGATATTTTCAGTAGAAACTAAACCAAAAATACTTTGTAAGAATTTGCAGTTTCCTTTGCTATGCAGCCTCTCAATAACTATGGTAACGTTTGTATTTTCTGCTCAAAAATAGTTAAACTGCAGTAGCGACTGCAGACACTGCAGGTCTGACAGGAAGTGAAAAAAGAAGAGAAACTTTTTAATTCAGAGGATCTTTCTCTAATAGACAAGAAGAGAAACTCATTAAACCTCTGCCCTCAATCAAAAGAACTGCAGGCACAAGAAGCTGCTCAAAACGTACCGGTCTGTTCTCATTCATCATAAGTCAAAAGTTGCTCTTTTGGGTTTTTACAACACTTCTATTAACATTTTTTTTTTTCTGGCTTACTGAACCTTCCCAAACAACATCAGTCGGGCTTTAGGCCCTAAGAGACACATAGACAAAACCAAGTCAACAAGGTTAGGTGGATTAAACCAAAATAATAAAGTGTTGGAGTAAATTCATCCAGGACTCCGACTGATTGAACGGAGCACATCTGAAAACTGCCAACAGTTCGTTTGGATTTAGGCTTGTACTCTCTAAAACACGAATTGTAGTTCTGGCTGCTTATTTAGGGTTGTTAATCTGTTGTATCTGCAGCCTCAAACTGATTTTCTTCCATTGCTCCATCCGTCTCTGACCGGCTTTATCAGCTGTTGTACTGCTAAGTTTTGCATTTAAGTGAAAAAGTTTAACTTTGGTCTCATCTGGGCAAAGCAGCCTTCAACATTTAATGGTTGAAGGCTAAATGTTCAGTAGCAGGCAATACTAGCTAAAAAGTTAGTCGGACTAAAACACTAAACAGAAAGGTTATTTCTGTTATTGTTCTATCAACATGTTATTTAACAGAAGCTAAAGCGCTACATTAGCATGGTATTTAACAGAAGCTAATACTTAAGTGCTACTTAACAGTAGCTATTGCGCTCTACCAACATGGTATTTAATGGAAGCTAATGCCAATATGCTATATTAGCATGGTATCTAGTGGTAGCTAATGCCAATATGCTATATTAGCATGGTATTTAACAGAAGCTAAAGCCAATATGCTATATTAGCATGGTATTTAACGGAAGCTAAAGCCAATATGGTATATCTAGCTGGTATTTAACCAAACCTAAAAAAACCCATTTAAATTAAGTTAATGCTAATGCGCTATATTAACCTGGTATGTTACCAAAGTTAACAAGACATTTGCTGTGAGCTAATGCTAATGCGCTCTCCGATTGATGCTCTGCTTGCTCTGCCTCTCAGTTTCGGTCTGGAGTTTGTTCAAGCTTGGAAATTAGTTTGTAACTTTACCTCATTTTAAACTGGTCCACAACTTTCTCCTGAACCCATCCGCTGTTTTCCTTCGTCTTCATGTTGCTGTTTGCTCTCCAACAAACCTCTGAGGCCAGAAACTGAAAAGATGGATTTGTATTGAGATGAAATTACACACAGACTCCCTTTGCAAATTTGTCTTCTGGATGCAATTGGATTTTATTTGGAGGCATCATTTTCATAGCTTTCCTTTCATTTCACAGTGCTGCACTGCATTGTGATGCTCCATCTAGTTTGTGGTTGTTATGTGCAAAACTTTAACGAGCATAAGTACTTCTTCAAAGCTCTGAAGGAAGTGAAATTGTAAAATAAATCTTAGTTAAGAGTGGAGACGAACCGCAGTGCAGAGGATGGCTTTTTAAACATGCAAATATGATATTCAGAGCACGGCATTAATGCAGAATCACTACATTCTGTTAAAAATAAATGGCTCTAATCCCATTTTATTAATCCTTAAACAAAGCCCAACAACTTCAAAATCAGCTCATCTTCCACCTTCTGGGATTTGTTTTTTCAAATCTTGTCGTGTCGCCATCGAGTAGGTAAATGACGACTTCTCCTCTGAAGATAAAATGCTTCCAGCGGTTTTTTTATCCAACGCTATCAACAACTCCAAGAGGAAGCAGAGTCTTGATCTTTAGTGAGGAAACTTCGCTTTTTCTCAGAGCTTCGATCCATTGAGTCGGTCTCCCTGCGGTCGTCTGCGTAGCCCCAGGCGCGGGTAGGAGGACGGGACTTGAAAAGCATCAAACGGCAACCCAGAGGAATTAATCAATGCTGGAAACGGGGAGAATGTGTCAGAAGAGAGAAGAAAGTGAAGGATAGAGAGATCATACGGAGAGATGGGAAGTGTCAGGGTGCAGATGAGAGGGAAAGAGCAACTCTGTCCCTGGCGTTGTCTTTGTGCACTTTACGTAATTTAGAAAATATTGTAGAGGTGGCAGTAATGCAGTTTAGCTGAATACCTTTTTGAAATCACAATCACTGATAGTAACGTAAACAGATTGCAATTTAATGTGTAAATGTTTTAGTTTGGTCATGCAGTTTCATTTCCTGTCTTGTTTTGCGGCAGCTCTCAAAAGTCTACACTGTAAAAAATAAAAAATTTTCCACCGTCAAAGCTCCAGTATGTAACTTATATTAAAAAATAGTTTTTAGATATCTGTTGAGACTGTCACTATGTTGTGACAGCTTGGTATAAGATAAAAATATTTAGCTCCCCCGCTTTCTACCAATGCTAACTAGAAAGAACCAATCAGAGCCAGGAGGCGGGTCTTAGTGCTGTCAATCACCAGACAGGAAGCAGTAGAAGGACGATGGTGAGGCATATTTTTTAATGACTTATCGCATGAACCACAACTGCAAAATTGTGTTACTGACACTAGTGGAATAGAGACGACCTTTTGCACACATTTGTAATAATAAACTCAAATCACAGACTTTTAGTTGACAAAAATATGTTTTGTGCTCTATTTAGGATAGAAATGCATTTCAATCAGCTTTGTAATTGTTTCTATCTGAGGCAAGCTGGTCTAATTTATCCTTCATGACGTTCTCTTTAGTGTATCTGAATATAAAGTGATACAGGTGCCAAATCTGAACCAGTCAAATTGTGATAATCTAGAAAAACAGCACTGCTTGAAGATAGCACCACAGTATAATATCTGGACTAAGTCTGGCACAAGATGGAGTCCATAGTGATCAACAATTTAGTACCAACAACAATGATGGAAAAGGTGTGAAATATTACAGAGGAACAGAAATGGTACCTAATCATGAAGTCTTCTTATGGTCACCTTAAAGTATGACGTCACGCGCCCATCATTGTTAGCCGCCCGCTAACAATGACTAGCATTAATTTTAGCTGTTAAGTTGTCTATATAATGCCTGCCAAATAAAAGAAAAAGGGACAAAATGTTTGCTGTACTAAGTAAATAACAAGGTCAGGAAAAAGTTTTAATTAAAGAAAATAGCGAGGAAGAGGGAAGTAGTTCAGCTATGCTAGCTTGACTTTGACCACTGTAACATGTAGATGTGATGTGAAATTCTGTGTGTTTCGGTTCAGCAACAAAATAAAAAAAGGCGACCTAAACACCGACTCTGACAGATCATCAGTAGAGCTAATCTGTTTACATTAGCTAATCAACCACTGCTGTGTTAGCTTAGCTAATAGCAGAATTAGCTAACCTGCCACAGCCAGCGATCACTTGTCAATAATCGCAAAATAAACATCAAATCTGAAAACCTAAAATTGTAACCGACTGAATGTTCTGTTCTTTGTGTGGAAAATGTTTGAGCGTTTTTTGGTGTTGAATCCTGAAATGTTGCACTGTTGTCAGTCGCTATGGCAACGAGTCTGCGTGTCGCAACTGATGTAGCCGACAGAGAGCAAGAAAAAAATGGGTCAACGGTTTTCCTGCGCTATTTTTCCCTATGCTGTGGTATAATAAATTAATAATATCTACATCTCCAGGTTTCATTTAGTTAATGAAGTTGATATGAATGGAAAAGAATCGTCTTTTTGCCCTACAGCATTGTACGCATGCAGCTGGTCCTAGTTTCCATAAAAGGGAAGCTTACCACACTTCTGTTATGACCATTTTTAGGAAGTGATGAATGTTGCAGTTCATGCACACATGTTTTGGGATTAGTTTGGAAATCGCAACCAAGTTAGACTTTCTTTAAAGTTATTTTAAGTTTAGTAAAGCCTCTGCTTATGGACCATCACCTCTGTTCTTTATTATTCTGATCTTGAGAACAAGGGAGTTCCCCCCAATGTGATATTAGGTTTGGCTCATTAACCACCAAGGAGAAAAATGGACATCTGGTCTACTTCAGCAGCATTACCATTTTACAGCCTGTTACAACGCTTCAGACACAAATAAAACATAACGCAGCAACAATCTGCAAGTCATACTTCTGCCAAATGGCAGGAAGTACTTACACTGGTACCAGTTTCCCAGTTCAAATATAACATGAGAAGCAAGGGTTTAGTGTCTGTGAATGCATAATTTGTACTTCAAATAATAACCATGTTTTGCAAAGGCTGTTGGTTACAATGCAACAGGTTTTTACTGCTTTCTGGACAGAAAAATACTTCAGTTAAATTATTATTTAAATGACCCTTAGGCAGTGTGTTTGACTTCATTTAGTTAGGTGATTGATTCCTTCCTTCCCTTATTCAACCTTGTAAAACAGGCCAAAACTAGCTACCTGTCTATTTAGTCATCTATTTATCTAGCTAGCCATCTACCTAGAGCTATAGATATGGATTTAGCTATCTATATAGTTGCCACCTACTACGCTGTCATAACAGCAATCTGGTCATATTTTTGGCTATCCAGCTAGCTAGATATTTAGCTATCTACCTAGCAAGCTAGCTATCAGTCCACGCTTATTAGCGTTGAGTTGATCTGGTATTCTGTTGGCGCATTCAGACAAAATGTGGAGTCAGAGTAAATCGCATCTGTATGCATTGACACGATTGATTTCATCATAAAAGTAGCTCTATGGTTTTAATTTGAGAGCTGGAGAGAACAAACATGTCTTTAAAGCTGTGAAGGAGGAAAGCAAGCAGAGAACTACACTCTTGGGGGCTGCATTCAGGAGGTATGGGAGCCTTGAGGGACATAAAGGCTGCAGGAGCTACTGATTTACCTCTGCAGTATACTCTGACACAAAAAGACAGAGACAAATACACAGATGAACCCAACATTTCCAATGAAAACATCATGTCTACCTTTTAAAAAGGACCAGTAGAAAGTTTATTAACCCTGCAGCGGAAAATAAAAATTTACACTCACAAGCATACGGTCCTGTGTAGCAGTTATTGCTAGCTGGCTTAGTAGATTTGCCAATCATAGTACATCAGCAGCAGTAATAAGAAAAGAGTAAAGGAATTATCAGTGCGCTTGCATCCATCCATCCATTTTCTAACACCCTTGTCTCAGTGGGGTCGGGAGCTGCTGGTGCCCATCTCCAGCTAACGTTCTGGGCGAGAGGCGCAGTCACCCTGGACAGGTCGCCAGTCTGTCGCAGAGTGCGCTTGCAGCACGTAGGAAACCTTGTGAGAGCCACACTGCTGGAAATCATTCTTCCTTTTACTTTATGTTGGGGTAGATCCCTGGAGATTAGACGGAGCGAGGAGAAATAAAGCTTTATTGTACTCTCATTCTCTCTCAGCTCAGGTTTTATTAAGCGATATGTCATTTTGCAGTCCTTTCTGCTACAATCTGCTACTGTATTGTCCTTCATTTATGCACGCTAATAAACTACCCATTTATTGGTCCAATGATCAGATAGACAAACAAACCCCACAGAGAATATAAAATATTACTTCCAATGTCCAAAAAACAGACAGTTTTCATTTCCTGTTTGAAGGCAAGATGTACATTTAGTAATAAAGTTGTATTTTGCTGGATGTAGAAGGCTGGATGTAAGGGATGTGACTTTTAATACATGTGGATTTTCTAGAAAATAAAAAACAGCAACAGATACTTCAGAAGCTTTATTTTAGACAGTAAAAATTAAACTGTTTCTAGCCAAGATCTCAGATAAACAGCTTGTTTTTTTGCTAACGAATATGGTGACATTCAGCAGTTTTTACAAATGCTCAGCCTTTATTATTATTATTTCATTAAGTTGTTGGAAATCTTTAGCCATCCAGATTTCTATGCAGTCTAACCTCTTATATAAAACATGCAGTTTCAATGCATCATGAGGCTGTAAAGAGACTTCAGTATCATCTGCATAGAACTGATTTGAGACATTTTAAAAAGTGTTTATAATGTGCTGAAAAGGTCAAAGGTAAACCAGAATGAATGCTAATGAATGTCTCCAGTGCATTCATTCTGGTTTAAAGACACTATAAAAAGACCTGAGCATCATCTGCGTAGAAGTGATGTTATACATTTTTAAAAGTGTTTAAAATATGTTGAAAAGGATAAATGTAAACCAGAATTAATGCTGATTAATGTTTTCAGTGCATTCATTAGCATTTGTTCTGGTTCAAAGAAGCTTTAAAAAGATTCATAACAGAGTATCTGTAATGGAAAATTTTGTAATGTGCTCATCACTCCTCTTTTTCTTTAGGTTAGTCTTATCATTAGATTGGTCAAGCAGCTCTCACATAGACCTCTACAGTGTCACAGCAGGAGGTCCTTGATCCTGGAGACTAAGCGTTATCTGTCCTCTTTAGCATCAAAGAACAACCCCATTTCCTTTACAATAGACAAATGGACAGACCATCAGTGTTGGGCTCCACAGAATCCCTGGTACATAATAATCAGACCTATAAACCAATCAAGTCTCTCTTCTCTGACCAGAACCTATAAAAGGAAGCCAGATCCACTGTTAGTCAGACTTGACAGACTCCTTTGACTCTGGATTTCTGTTCTCACCTTGCAAGGCTTTAATATATTTCTTGTTAAAGACTCTTGTTAAAGTATTTTTTTTCCCATGACAGTATCATCTGCATAGAAGTGATACAAAATTTTTTTTAAAGAGTCTAAAATGTATTGAAAAGGTAGAATGTAAACTAAAATGAATGCTTGTATTGGCTCCAACAGATCTATTTTCTACTTAACTAATTACATTAATTACCAAACCTCTGGGTGGCATTTACTAATTAAATGTTTTAATAATACCACAAAATCATCAGTTTATTTTTGTGGCAAACAGGCCATGAAAACAACAGTTTGTGCAAATACAATGAGTCTTTGTTTCAGGTTTCTGTGGTCCTCATATGTTGTATTTTTGAGGGTGTAGCAGGAAAGGGAGTTGATTTTGGTTAGAAATATTGGGTATTGTTTGCTGAAATGTGTCAATAATTCAGCAGTAGGGGTCAGAGCTGACAGAAAATCTGAACTTTCATGGAAATAGTGAATTATTAGCTCTGTGTAGCAACTGTAAACCTAAACTGAGCTGTTTTGTACAAAGATATTTAAATATTACTACATTTGAGCAAGCAAATGTTACAAGTCAATATAGACATCTGAGGTTGTAAGATGGACCTTATAGCTAAAAAGAGTTATTTTATATACGTTTTTGTAAAAGTTTTTACCCTCAAAAGTGTAATAAATTTTAAGGAGTGTAATCCATCAGCCTTCATGTGGGCCGGTTTTGTTTGTGACTAGTTATCGTCTCTGGGTTGGCGCCTAACTTCACCTCTATATTAGATGGCGGCAAGAAATGAGGTAAACATCATTCTGGAGTGTTTACTCGTGAACCAACAACAAGATGTGGACTGAAAGAGAAGCAGGGAAGCATTCAGTCACTAGGAATGACTTTGACAGAAGATATTTTTTATATCTGTAATTTGAATCTCTACATTTAAACAATACGATTAAGAATCCACAACATAGAATCAGATATACTTTCCCAGATCTTTCAGCCAGCATTGATGTCGACTTTTAGATTAATAGTAAACGGTATTTCTGTTCTATTTGATTAACATATAATAGGACAGCTGGGAAAAACAAAACAAAAAACTATAGAAATATTCATTTGCTTGTATTATTTGTAATTCATAAGTTGCTTCTTGTGAATAAAACTGTCTAATTAGGGTTTGCAGAAAATGAAAACATAAAACAAATCAGTTCAAATGTCTAATAAAAAGCTGTTTGCAAATACATTCACAATAAATGATAACCTTAAATAGTTTACAAAAGCGGAACATAGATTTATGTTATTTGCTTACTAATGTCAAAGGTAAAATAATAAATATTAAACACTGCTTTAGTTTTTCAATAGGACTCACAACCATCTGATGTATGCAGAAGTAATAATCTTCTAAAAGATTGAAAAACTACCAATGGACTAGAAAAAACTTTGAATTTGTACGTTTTTCGGTCAGAATCGCTTCATTACTACTATTTTTAACCCTGATGGGACAGAAAGAACCATTTGTATCCAAGACGATTGAAATAATCCTGCTGAAATTTTTCTGTAGAAAGTTTAATTTAACCAATGATCATTTTAAGAATCTAAAAACTATTTTCTAGTGATCACCCACTGTTGTTTGGGCCTAAATGGATGCTAACCAATGTTACAAAGAAGAAACACAGAAGCTAATATTTAAAGTGATTCTAATACATGTTGAACAAGGTTGCACTTGTGTATCACTTCCTCAAAATTATTTCTTACAGTCACTCAAGGGAAAGAGCCTGTTACTGCTAAGTCTACTTTATCTGCTCTTCTTCCTGTTTTTCAGGCATAAAGAAAACATCTGCTGCCGGCGTTTCTGCCTTAGTGCTCCTTCTTTAAACTATTTAAAGTGCATGTTCTAAATAAACACATCCTTCCAGCTCCACTGTAATTATCACACAAAGTTCAGTATTTTTGGCGAATGCTGCATGAGTTGCCAGCTGTTATGCAACCGCAGGTCTTCTCAAAGAAGAGGAGCAGTTCCTATAGCTGCTCCATATAGAAACCAACAGATCTTTAACCCTCAGAGAGCCCTCAGAACTGACTAGCTTGATATTAGCTTCCTTCTTTTCACTGAAGGTTTGTTGACAAACAGCAAAATGCTTAGAACTGTTTCCTGCAGAAGGAATGCAGAGTTCTTGAAGATCCTTAAGATACAGCCAGCATAAAGCGAGAGCACAGAATAAGCTGCGCACTCTGGGAAGAGCAGTAAAAATATTTACTCCTGCAATTATCAGTGACAGCTAGCATGTCTTGCTAGCACGAAGCTGGCTTTTGATTGTAGAGTTGGGAAACCATTTTTCATTAACTACATTGAGCACCTTTCATCTGCTCCATCTTAAAAACTGCAAAGGACTCTTCAAACCTGGACTAGATTTAAAAAATCAATAAAGGATGATTTTATGCTTTTTTGGGTCATTAGACCTGGTCCAGCTACGAAACTACAGCACTAATGGCCCTTTTCCACCATTACCTAATCAGTACGACTCAACTCTACCAGGTTATGAGGCTTTTCCACTAATAACGGTTACATGGTGGTACCAACTTTTATAACTTACTTCACTGGGGAGAGAACATGACATCAGAAGATGCTACGTTCACACTGCAGCCTGAAGTGACCCAAGCCGATTATTTTGGCTTTATGTGACCCGTATCTGATCTTTTCATGACAGTCTGAAAGACACAGATTGGATTTTTTAAAATGTGACCTGAATCTGAAGAACCAGGTCGCATTCATCCGACCAGAACATCATTGAGACTCGACAAACGTCACTGTTCTGCGTCCTAATACTCGCAGAACGGGAAGAAAAACAACAACAACCGGACGATAATAAGGAAGTTGTTAATGTGCTGGTTCCAGTTGGATAACAACTTCAAAATCATAAGATAAGCTCCACCATTAGCATCCACACTTACTTCCACAAACACTGAGCACTTCTTCTTCTTTCTTTCTTTCCGGCGTTTGGTAAAACACTGAGCACGCTCTCTGTGTGTGACCTTATTTCAGGTCATTTCACACTGGAGATCACATAAAAGCATGAACAACGAAAAACGCAAATGAAAAAAAATCTGATTTCACAAACGAAATCGGAATCGGTCACTTCACGCTGCAGTGTGAGCGTAGCCTCGGACGTAGCTCTCACACGTTCGGAAACTTTGTAACTGACAGCAGTTGCCGTGGAGTCGCTATGACAACAACAAACAAGCCACAAGTTTAGAACTAGCTTTCGCCTCATTCCTATCTAACTTATAAACAATAAAAGTACATTACAACTACTACTCAATCACAACTTCTGAGTAATCTACCCACCTCTGTGTAATACTAAGATACATATCAGTGATAATTACTGTAGTACTTTTTGCTGAATTAGAAAAATTTACTTTGAAACCAACAATCTATGTTGAAAAAAAAAGTTCCTCTGAGGATAGCTCCAAAGACAAAAAGACTTTTTATACAATGTGTATTGGTTGATCAAAATCAACCTGATAATTTTGTTTCTGATGGTTTCCTGAATCAGAAACCAGCTTCAGCTTCGTCTCACTAATTAAAGTAAATAATTCAACAGTCTCGCTCTAACCCTCCTGTCAACATGTTGAACTGTGACCCATTAAGTTCACTTCCTTATTTAGTTTTGCAGCCCAAAGATCTAAATCAGACGCTATCAGTTCGGTTAGTTTCACACTTTCAAGTAAACAGCACACAAAGTACCAAATAAATACTGCAGACGTCCTGATGAAGCTTTTTAGTACCAAAGTTTCCGCAGGGCAAACGCTGCAGCCAAAGTACTTTTGCAAGGAAATAAAATAATAGCCTAGTCGGCCTGATTAAAACGTCCCGGCCGCCTCTGAAATTGAATCTGCATCCGTGGCTCATTGCAGCCATTATTTGCACCAGTAATAATTAATGCAGGAAAGGAGAGCACCCCAGGATAAATCACAACGTGAACACAACATTCCTCAGAGTTTCATTTCGCGCAGATGATGAAGTCGTCGGCTTGGTTGTAACTCAGAAATGACAGTAATGATGTGAAAGATAAAAAAAAAGTGCAAGCTGCTAATGTGAGCCAATTTTATTCCCAGAACTGTGCAGCAAGAAAAAGATGTCAAAATATTCACACTGATTTATAACGTGAAATGCCAAAAATGAGGAAAACTCAACTTTTGACTTTCACACATGCAAATGCTAATTATACCACAGGCTTACTGCCTGTATATTTAATGAGTTAATATTAGAAAAACAGAAATAGAAAACTGGTAATGATATATAATACACAACTATTCACCAAAAGGTGTGAGCACCTCTGTATTTTAGTTTGACATTTTGTCAGTTCGCTGCTGTAAAGCTCCAGGTGGGAGTTAACGAAAAACAAGGTGGAAAAACATCAGTAATTAACTTCACACACTTTTCCTAATGTTTCACAGAAAACAGCAGGAAGTCTTTTAATTATTATTTTAAAAAAAGCTTTAAAATTTTAGCAAACCGTGACAAATTAGTACAAATTTGCTCAACTTCTGATTTAGTTTTTAAATACATCGTTTTTGCTTGTAACTGTAACATTGAAACATATTTGAAGTCCACAAAAAAAAGAAACGCAGCAACAACCTAAGATGCTGCTTATAAAAAAAACTTTGAAAAAAGTGCAACGTTCCCGGGACTATAACCTCAAACGGCTGAAAAACTGACAGCAGAAAAACTGAAAATGGACTTTAGCAAGGGAAAGAAATTACCTTAATCTTTAAACTTTACATTTTGCACGTTTTTGAACTTCCAATTGGTTCCTACTGCTTCTAAAAGTATTAAAGAAAAATCCACCAAGCCGTTTTTCGGTGTCTGGAAAATGAGTCGTTTCAAAAGCCTTTGGAATGTAACGTCACAAATAATCAGGCACTGCCCGTTACCTAGCAACCCCAGTAGCTCAGCTCGTTACCAGCAACCTAAGCAGAGTTCCAGCATGTTTGGTCAGCTGGTTTTACCGCTGCACGAGCTCTACAATGGCTGCTGGAAAAGACAAGTGTTTTGTTGTTGATAGGCCTGTCGCAATAAACCATTTCCATTAGAAGGATTTATTGTTTTTCTCTTATCTCCCTCTCTTTCTACCAAAAACTGGATGACAAAATCTTCAGTCTGGTGATTTGGTCTCAACTAAACTTTTTTTCTGAAAGACAATTTTGTTTAGAGACTTCATAATTGATTTTATTTGCTGTTTCTGTTGTTTTGTTTATTTATTCTGGATAAAAGTTCTCTAGAAATTAAAGTTTCTTAATATTTGATAATGTGTTCCTGTCTCCGTCATTATTTATTTGAAAATGGTCTCAAAACAATATTACAGTTTATCGCAATAACTTCTGGGACAATTTACCGTCCAGCAAAATTTGCTATTAATACAGGCCTATTTTTTGACTCAACAGAAGACACTTGCTGCATTCTAGGTGGTTGTGTAGGAGGCTCTACTTCTGCTTTTCAAAGACATACAGTTGTATAATTGCATATCTGTGTAAACAATGAATTGGGGGGTGTAGCCAGAAGCAGTTTATTAAGACTTAAAGTTCATTAATTCATATCAATCTGAAAGGAGCTAAAAATAAGTAAAATTGATCAAACTAAAATCTCCTTATCCAAGAATGATTTCGTTCAAAAGAAGTATTGAACATTGTTTTGTTTATCCCATAGACAAATCCTAATCTGTTCAAGGAAGTATAATAGGTCAGCTTTAAAAAGAAACTGAAGCAAAATGCCAGAGTCTGAAAAGGTTATGAAGATGATCATTGGGTATGTTATCTAGTAAATGCATCCTCAGTTTTCTACCCTGTATGCTCAAATAATGATTCTGTTATTTGTGCTGCGTCTGCCTGTATTTTGCCTCCATCACTAAGTGCGATCAGCGTTTCTCTGCAGGAAATAAAAGCCTTTCTGGACTGCGCAGCTTGTTAAGGGTAATCCCCAGGTTTACTGTGGAGGTATTGACCTTTCACAAGCTCCCAAAGGAACGGCAGCTGGAACGTCTCTAAGACAATAAAAAACACAGTTTGCATTGATTCAGAAAATGAGGCGGTCATCTCAGGCAGAGAGGATTGCTAATTGGTGGAAAGCGGAGCTTAATATGCCAACAGGAAGGTTGTTGCGTATGCAAGGCCAGTAGTGGCCAATATGTCCGCTGCACATTTAAATTCAGTGTTTTACATTGCGGTCACCGTCACTGCTTAATTACACAAACAAGCCCGTGTGGGGAATCAGACGCAGTAATGTGCATCTCTGCAACATCTTTCAGCTATTTACTGACTGTACTGAAGACAAATGAGTTTAAGACCTACCTTTACATGCTGATGCACCTCCTGCCTGTACAGCATGTAAACAAAGCCAGCCTGGATGTTAAACCAGGCTGTTCTTTTATTAGTTCAAACCAGTTCTCTTTCCAGACTAAAATATATCAACTACAAGGTAATAAATTAAGGAATAAATTATTGAGGATATGATGTGATGATGTGTAATTATTAATAAATGAGTCGGCTCTCTTTTCTCAGTGGTAAGCAGCACTTGCACAGGGTGCAGGCTATAAACTATGCTAGAAGAAGCAATCAATCATCTGCCTATGGAGTTAGAATCCAGACTGCTCATTTTATTATTCACAGCTTATCTTCGACCTCCTGTGAAATTACCCAAAATGTCACATTATTGTTAGCATAGCAGCTAAAGATAATACACACATTCAACTCTATTCAAGACACCAACAACTCAGTCACCTTAAAGGGAACCTTGTATGCGAAATTCACATTTCCATGTTTTTGTGCTCCCATTTGGGTTTCTACTGCTTCTAAAAACAATCCAAACACTTACAAAAGAAAAACAAAAAACACCCAGCTGGTTTTTTATGGATTTGTTTCTCAACCAAAGAAAAACTAATTTTAATCAAAAAATAAGATGTGATCAAAGCAATGTAATGAAATATAATGGAATATATTATTTTTGAAAAATAAGTTTTGCCTACAAAACCAAATTTTTCTAAGTTTTTCTTTTTGCAAAACAAACTTTTATTTGCGCATGTTAGAAATCTTTGGCTACCATCCTATACGTTTTCTATATGTGTTTTGGTGGAAAAAAAAAAAAAAAAAAAAAAAAAACAATTACAGCAAAATCTAGACATTTCAGGTGGGAGGTTTCAAAAAATTCCCAAATGTAATGTCACAAATCAGCAGGAACGATCCCTCACCTAGTAACCCCAGCCAAACCCAGCCCGTTACCTAGCAACCCCAACGGAACTCTGCCCGTCACCTAGCAACCTAAGCCGAGTTCTAGAACAAAACTCTTCAAAAGAGAAGAGTTTTGTTGCTGACTTACCACCATTCAGACAACCTGGCTGGAAGGTAGAAATCGACCGCTACGGGCCGAGCACCATGGCCTCACTCTTCTTTGGGCTGAGTCAGCTCTACTACCTCCTGTGGTCGAGTGTAACGGCTGTGGCTTGAAGATGCCAGAGGAACCACTTCATCTGCAAAAAGCAAAATGACTCTGTAATTGAACTGTAGCTCATTGGTGTAGAAAGTCAGGTTCGTTTGGGGAGGTGCGAATGTGAACTCAAACTCTGATGGTAACCCAAAAAACAGAGCGTACTCTAGTCCCCCTACAAACCTTGGTCTCTGTTCAATTTAAGTGAACTCCGGAGCGATTTAAATGAACATGTGAACGCCAAGAGGACCGGAGACCGCTCTAAAAGCAGGAAGTGGACTATAACCAGGGCATTCTGGGTAAATACAACCAAAACAAACATGCGAGGCTAGTGCAAGCGGAAGAAAACATAAAACACAAAGAAAGTTACCAAAAACAAACCCTAAAAATGTTTTCACAAAATTTTATGGCATTTAGCAAATTAATATAATCTTGGTAATTTTCTAAAGAGTAGTTTAAACTGATTTAACTTAACAGTCAGAAAAAAATGTGTCTTTTAATTAGGTGTATGAAAATATGTTAGATTGCACTTGCAGATAGAATATCAATCAGTTAAATATTCTGAATATTCATGGATATTTCACAGGAATCAGGTAATTTCCAATGGTCTGCAAGGTTTCCAACGGGGCCAAAAATCCACCATGGTGTCTCCAAACCAGAGAAGACGTCAGTCACATAGACAAATATTCATGGAGGCAAACATTTGAACTGAATTACATTTTATTGTCAGAGACAATGCTCTGGAGGTTGAGTAAAACAACTAGGGACAAAAATGTAAAGCATTATTTATGTATCTCAATAATTTAAACCCCAACCATCAATCATCCCCTAAACCTGTCCTTTTCTTGAGCCAAAAGCTAATAGTATATTTCTACATTGTGTATTTTTCACAGTGATTATTCGCAGTTTAACATATCCACTGGAGCTCTGTGGAGTTTTCTCAGAGGGGCTGTAATTCCACTGGACAGGAGAATATAAAAGCCTCGTTATTATTCACTTGTTTGTTAACATTCAACAAGCTCCCACAAGGCCTTAAAAGCCCGTAAATGGCTGAAATATGACAAAAGCAATGCCTCAAACTGCTTTATGTTAAAAAGCTATCCAGAATAATCACTATAAGTAAATATAAATGAAAAAGCAAATGAGTTGTTGGAACCATTTATTTGTTTGGCTCAGACGTCTGAGGTTGTTGCGATTTCAATGAAATCAATAAGGAGGGAGAAGTTTTAAAATTATGTCAGACTTTGATTCAAACATTTTTGCCATAATGGTTTCAAAACCAGTAGGAATTTCTGACAACTTATCTTTATAAAGCCAGCAGAAACCCCCCCCCCCCCCCCCCCCCCCCCCCCCCCCCCCCCCCCCCCACCCAACCCCCCCCCCCCCAGCCCCACCCCCACACCACCCCCCCCCCCCCTCCCTCCCCCCCCCCCCGCCCCACCCCCCCACC